>SJYC01129662.1:0-11052 GCA_006408675.1 Madoqua kirkii | reverse complement strand
TTATAAAAGAAATTTTACATACTTTAGAAATGGAAATACTCTTGAGACATTTCTAGATATATGAGTACAGGCTTAATCTAGAATTCTTTGTTTTTCAATTATCAGTCTAACAAAGATGTGACATAACTACATAATTCAGAGATGTTAATATTAAAAAAAAAACCTAGAATCTTAGCTGATTTTGTTTTTCTTCCACTTTTTGGAATTTATCTACCTGCTTAAATATGTAGATTTTTCTAACAGTCAATTCACTCAAGGAATATTTGGATTTAGTTTATTACATAGTAGCTAATCAGATATGAAGGTAGAGCTCTTTGAAAGAAATTTTGAATAGTAAAAGCAATAAAATTCTGATAAAAAGTCAAGACTATTGTCTAGGGAATATAAATTTAGCAATGATCTCTTACTAAAATCTCAGCTGCAAATATTGTAAATAATCACAAGTGTGTGTTTCCAAGCTAAATGCTAAGAAAATGGGACCAAGGAAGAATTTCTTTTACAGTACATGGTTAAAAGATCAAAGAGTCAAGACACCAATACTTACAGACTTCATGCTATTTTATTTATTATGTTTTCTCATCCAATAGTAATCTAAGGAAATATTTTGAATATTTATATTTCTTTTAAAATTTAAATTAAAAGTTTTTTGTATCGTACCATTTAGCTTTGTGAATCTTCTTTTTCATTTGGTCATTTTCTCTAATCACCTTTACATCTCCCTACAATGTACAAAACCACTATTTTTCCTAACATAACATTGTAAAGCAACTGTACTGCAGGAAAAATTAATTTAAAAAATGAAAACCACTACTTTTCTTTGTAAGTAGCAATATTGATGATATTTCCAAGCTGGATATTATTGTATTATTATTCTTCTCTTTCCCCTCTTTCATTACACACTTAAATCCACATGATTTGTTTCATCTTTCAAAAGCAATCACAACAACCAAGTAAAAAAAAAGGGGTGCATTCTTAATTTTATTTCAATGATGATATATAATCTGATGTATTATGATATATCTGTTTTCTGTCACTGGGACAAATTTCCAGGTTGCTTACTATAAGGAAAACACAAGTAAGTATTAAATGTATATATATATTTTTAATTTTTCAAACAGCAAAGAGCAATTTTCCTCCTTTTAAATCATTGTTTTTGCATCCATTTCCTGCAAGCATGAGCTCAGGAAGTGATAAAGTTGACACAGTTGCTGATGGATTTTTCAAGGGTTCATGCCAAGTTGTCTCCTGGTGCCAAACACAATGGACCAGGAAATATGGCACGTGACCAGAAAAATCTCATTGTTTGAGATAAGTTTTCCCTCTCACTAAAGCTCTAAGCAGAAATTTCCCAGAATATTTAAATCTCGCTTCACTATGATGGATGAGCCTGCAAATGTTCAGATATTTGTCTTCATGCATAGTTTTCTTATTAGCTTAACACTGAGAAACTCCAAATTGTGAATCAGTCCAAGAAATTCATATCTCTTTTCAGAAGAGATTAAATAAGACATATTTTTGGAAGAAAAGATTTGATAAAATAGGAAGCAAAAACGCCTCAGTATGGCTCCCTTGAATTTGATTTCATTTAAAGTAATATTCAATCCAATTATTAATGTTGTATTACAGTTAATATTACCAGCCATGTTACATACAAGAATTAATGTTGTATAATGTGTTAAACCACAATTTTCCCTGTAAAGGCACAGAGATAATGAATCTTCTGGGTTTTTCTTCTAAGAAATACTTTGCAGAATGCTAAATCATCTGTCATTTGGTGCCAAACTTCAAATTTTCTTTCCATCGTTAACTCCAAATGTATATTAATTTATCAGTGTTTTCTTTTTTTCCCCAAATCCCAAACTTTGATTTTTTGACTGTTCTCTTGTAGTTAGCATCAATTTGCCTTGGACATTCATTCATATTTTTTTCCTTACAGACTGGAATGAAGGTTTTTATGGACACTGTAGTCAACTAAGTCAGCAACCAATTATAGACTCCAAAAATATTCTTCAGGTTCCTTAAGGATTTTTTCAAGTACAAAGATGACTTCAACATATAATGCATGATGTGTTTAAATGAACATTCTTAAAATCAAGTCTGTTGAGCTAAATTATTCTACTCTATTAACTGCCGGAACAAAAACTGATCCTAAGCTAGAGTTAGGAAGCCATTGGCCTTTCCTGGAAGAAATAAACTACATGGATTATTTTCTTTAAGCAAGCATGTTTATTGGACAACCATCTTATAAAAGGCTAGGTTTACTAACTGCTCAACTCCTAGGCAGAGGCAGTAAACAAAACAAAGCAAAATAAATAAACAAGCAAACAAATTACCAATCATGTAGATAATTGGCCATAGGTTCTGTTGGTAAAGCTAAATTGTGGTTCTAATTCACAAAATATCTTAATAATATTATTTTTAAGTAATGGATAGAAAACAAGTAAGCAAGGAAACAGAATTAAAACCTTTTTAAAAATGAAAAATTGAGGAGAAGATGATATACTATAATAGTGAATGCATTACCTAATAGAGGGCTTCCCTTCTGGCTCATCTGGTAAGGAATCTGCCTACAATGTGGGAGACCTGGGTTTGATCCCAGGTTGGGAAGATCCCCTGGAGAAGGGAAAGGCTACCCATGCCAGTATTCTAGCCTGGAGAATTCCATGGAGTGTATAGTGCATGGGGTCACAAAGAGTTGGACACAACGGAGTGACTTTCACTTTGCATAATAGAGTCGACATACCAAAAAACTTTTAGGTTTCTGTTCATCTACTTTCAACTCTAGATTTACTATAAAATGCATAGCAAAACTGCTGAAGTTCAAAAGGAAGAGAAAAAGAAGAGGCTTGTGGACCAATAAAGAGAATTAAAGAAGGAAGATCAGAAAAGCATATACACATAGAGCCCCCACCCCACATGCGCACATAAACACACAGGAGTGGGGGGATGTTCTATGTTTTGTTCGTGTCATGTCTGTGACTCAGATAAGCTCTTTTTTGGCTGACCTCTAGCTGAACACCAAGACCCAGAAAGAACTGAACTCCTGTGTGTGTGGGTCTCGTCTGTGTGTGTGCTATGCTCAGTCCTATCTGATTGTTTTGCAACCTCATGGACTGTAGCCCACCAAGCTCCTCTGTTCATGGGATTTTACAGACAAGAATATTGGAGTGGGCTGCCCTTTCCTCCTCCAGGGGATCTTCCTGGCTCAGGGATCAAACCTGAGTCTCCTGCACCCTCCTGCATTGGCAGGTGAGTTCTTTACCACTGCACTATCAGCCAATCACAAGGGAAAGTGAAGAAGCCAGAGAGAAAGGAGAGGAAGGAAATGTTTAAATCAATGAATGTTAAAAAAAAGAAAAAAAAAAAAAACCAACTTCCTACAAATGCATAAAGTTAAGTAAGAGATGAGAACATGTTAAAATGTGGGGCTAGAAGTACAAACCATGGAGTAATAGCTTCTAAAGGCGATAGACTCTGTCGGTTTTCTCTGGAACACTGGCGTTGATCAGTAATTTTCAAAGAAAGAAATTCTGTAATTCATGGACTTTCCTGTGGCTCAGAAGTTAAAGAATATGCCTGGTATGCAGGAGCCCTGGGTTTGATACCCAGATTGGGAAGATTCCCTGGAAAAGGAAATGGCAACCGATTCCAGCATTCTTGCCTGGAAAATCTCATGGACAGAGGAGCTTGGCAGGTTCCAGTCCATGAAGTCAGGAAGAGTTGGACAGGACTGAGCAACTAATACTAACACTACCTGGGAAGGAATTGAATTCCCAGGGTAAATACAAATTATGGTCCAAAGAATTGTAGAATAAGCAATCTAAGCACAGACATCAAAGAAAAGTTAAATAATGAAACAATAAAGAGACACACATCTTTTATTTGTTTGTTTGCTTTTTACCAAACACACTCCCAATTGTAAGCTCCAACAAGGAAAAAGAAAACCAGAAAATCTTAAAATAAAAGCAAAGATCAAAAACCAAAACAAAATTATTTTAGTTGGTTTGCTAGGGAGTCAAGAGACCATGCTGATATAAGCAAGAAAGTACCACCAGAAAAAAAAAAAAAAAAGGCTAAGGCTGGTAATTATTCTGGAACCTTCAAAGTTCCGTGTAAATGAGTACAGCATTGTAATGTTTTACTGCACTTTAGCCCAGAAATTTACCTGAAAAATTGTCATAGGGCACAATTTTCTCCAAAGCAATAGGTTAGATAATCTGTTGCCTTATTGTGATGTTTCCAGTTGTTTTATTTCAACGGCTCCATTGGTTCAATAGCTGAAAAATTTGGAGAAGATTCTCCATTAGTGATAGCTGGGCAGGGAGCCTAGTCACAGTGTTTAAAGTCAAGCTGTATTTACAAAAAGAAGAAATAAGATCTTCTTATGAATCTTAAAACTATTTTTACTGCGTTATATCTCCAAAACAATGATTAAGTTTTAGTCATAACTCAAAATGGTTTTAAAATTAATCTAAACCCTAGAGTATCTAAATAATAGTCTTTTATCCAAATGTTTTCGGGTTCTCTACAGTATGAACAATTTTACATATACTTAGGGGTTCTGCATTTTTCCAATATTAATATTTATGATTCTTCACATTTCAATGATTTATAAATTGAGAAAAACTCTGATAATTGACTTGTACAGTGAATATAATCTTTTCTTATGAAAAAGAAATTACCCCTTTCTCTACAAAAGACTGTTGCTTTTCAGTTTGCCCTTAGAATCAAGAAAATATTAATCTAAAGATGAAATAGAAAATTGGTAAATAAAATGCATGTAAGAAATGAGTATTTTATGTATTATTAACATCCACTTCACTTTTATTGCTTTATATTAGTAGGACATTAGAGTTACTTTTATTATTAAAATAAACTTAAAAAAGACTGATAACATTTAGCTAGATAGTTCCAGAAGATTTCACAACATTTTTTTTTTTTTAAGCAAAGGAACTTTTTATCTCCCAGTGGAGATCTGGGGACTTTTTCTCTAGCTTAATCAAAATTTTGCTTTAAATTGCTGAACACCACTGAACTATTTATCCAGATTAAAACCATGGCAGTAATTTCAGAGGCAGAGAAGGATGTAAAAGTCCAGACAATGTCAAGCAGTGTTTATCTTAAGGGGAATTTCTGACAGTAGTGAACATAGCAAATAGGAGAGAACATGCAGGTCAGCTTAGTTCTTACTAAAAAGAAAGCTGCCACTGACTTAAACAAAGCAGAAATAACTCCCATTACTGTAGAATGACGCACCGGCAAAGGGATCAGACTGTAAAGGTTGCATCTGTTTGCCCCATATTTTAACTTTATTTTGGTGTGCTGACATTTGGAGTGTCTCTGATTGGTCTGGAATTAGCCTTCTTATCTTGTGAAACATCTGTACTGTATTGTTCCAAAGGATTAGCTGCCCACTGGGGATTCTCTGAAGTTTGGACAATGGAGGTCATTAAAGGTGCAAACATTTATTTTCCGGTCTCTAGTTCAGCAGGGGAAAACCGTGCAGCTGACAGATTTTTCTTTTTTTCTTTTTTAATCCAAAGCTCAGCATTCTTGCAAATATAACTAAACCACAGTGATCTGGACTAGAGTCGTTACACTGGAATTGATGCCCACTGGAATTCAGAACAACTTAATGGCCAAGAAAGCGGAAAAAAGAAAACATGAGATTTTATGTCAGTTAGGAATCAAAAGCATACTAGAATGTGCCTTTCAGGAGCAGTGCGTGAAATGACTCCGAGCGAGGTAGCCTGGCAGAGTCTTTTGTGGTATCACCAATTAAAACGTAATTTTCTTTTACAGTTTCTTGATTTATGACCAATATTATTATTATTTTTTTCCTTTTTGCTGGTATCCCTAATCCCAACAACTTCCCTTTCTCCAAATCTCTTGACACTGCAGTTGTAATTTATAACACTGTGATATTTGATAAGTAAAATCTGAGAAACAGCAGAGTACAGGGAAATGAGCTCCCCAGTGATATGGGTTGAATTGTAGTCCTCCATATATATACATATATAAGTGTGTGTGTATATATGTGCACATGTATGTATACGTGTGTGTGTGTGTGTATGTAGTAACCCCAGAATCTCAGAATGTGACCTAATTTCACAACAGAATCTTGCCAGATCTAGTTAATTAATATGAGTCATACTGGGGAAAGGTGGCTTGCTAATCCAATAGAACCCATGTATATAATCATGTGAAGATAAAGCCTCAGGAAGAAGGCAGAGATTGAAAAAATGCAGCTGCAAACCAAGGAATGCCAAAGATTGCTAGCAAATCAGGAGCAGCTAAGAGCAAGGACTGATTTCCCTACAGACTTCAAAAGGAGCACGGCCCTGATGACCTACTGATTTTGGACTCTAGTCTCCAGAACTAGAAACAATACATTTCTGTTGTTTAAAGCTCCCCAGCGTTTCACTTTGTTATGCTACCCTAGGAAACTGACGTACCTGAGGTGTATACCTGTGTGCTCACTCACTCAGTTGTGTCTGACCCTGACCGACTGCAGCCTGCCAGGCTCCTCTGTCCATGAGATTTTCCAGGCAAGAATACTGGAGTGGGTTGCCATTTCCTACTCCAGGGGATATTCCCTGGTATTATGCATTTAATAAATGGGGCCTCGATTTAAATTTAGTTTCCCCTGACTGTAAAAATGATCTATCTATACAGCCTTTCACCTTCTAAATCGCATTAGGGACATTATGCAGGTAGGCTTGGGGTGTTGAATGATGGTGGTGTGGACACAAAGCGTTAGTCGAGGTTGAGTACCATCTCCCCATTGCTCCTGCATGTTAAAGGGTACACTCTGATGACTCATCTACTAATCTTCTCTGAGCAGCTCACCAAATAATACTTAGCATATCATCTATGCAAACCTGACCTGCCTTTGAGTTCTATGAGCTGTATGATTTAAATGCCAATTACATATTGGCAATATTTTTCGAATTGTGGAACGTGACCCATTATTGTGTGATAAAATCAACTTAATGGATAACCCTTTCCTCGAAAAATGTGACAGCTAATAGAATGAAATGGAATAGCCATTATGAAGATCTCTTGTACATTCTCCAATATAGTTTGGGGAACATTTATAGGCCTATGACTCCATGGGAAGAAGACCTATGTGCCTGAGTGTGCACATTCTAAGTCATGATATAAAATAAATGCCTTCTTAAGGGTTGTGGAGAAAGATTTTTGAAAGCTTCAGGATTAAGCTGTATCCCATATATGACTAATACATTATTACATTAAGAATCTAGAATAAATGGAATTAATTAAATCTAATACATTTTATTTTACAGAAAGTATTAGAAATAGGTTCCTACAATGTTTATTATTTTTGCAAATGATGGAAACTTGTGGAATTTGTGGTGAGGAAAAATGTTTCCATGGCTGCCAGATTGCTTTTTCTACCAATCACAGACTTGCCAAAAAGTTTAAAATATCATGAAATTTTATATTTGCTTTTTAAAATGAGTCGCCCTAGTTATCTAGCTGTCTGCTCTGAGAACAAAAGGGCAAGGAAACATATCATAATAAATATTTTCTAAGCTTAATAGTATAATATCAACAAAAAGAACAAAAATAAAGTGTCTATGAAAAAAGAACTCATGTAAACAATATAAGAATTTCCAAAATAAGACACCCAGAAGCAAATAAATAAATCTGCTATTGTTCTAGTGGATGTTATTTTGTTCATATTGTGAAAGCATCTCTTTGTTATTGGTTCCTTAAAGGTTATGTAGTCAGTTCCTTTCAAGGGAAAATGAGAGGTCTGATTACCAGACATATGAAATGATTTACAAACGACAGAGTAAAAGTTAGGCCTAACTCTGGTGTCCTAACTCCATAATTTGTTATTTTGAAATCATTTATTTCTTTTTCATACCATGGGTATAGTCAAACCCATGACTTTTATTGAAAGATACAAATTACCAAAACTGACAAGAGAAGAGATAGAAAACCTGAGTAGAAATATAATGAATGATGCAATGAATTAGTAATTAAAATTCTTCCTTCAATGGCTCATTTGTGAAGACTTAACTGAATATTTCTACAAAATGTTAAAAGAAGAAATAATTCTTATAAATTTTTTCAGAAAATGAAGTATTTCACAACTCATTCTACGAGACGAGTATTAAAGCTAAACCAAGACCTCGCAGGGACTTCTGTGGTGGCTCAGCTGGTAAAGAATCCACCCGCGATGTGGAAGACCTGGGTTAAATCCCTGGGTTGGGAAGATCCCTTAGAGGAGAGCATGGCAACTCACTCGAGTTGCTAATACCAATTAATAATCTTTAAATAAAATTAAAGTTTCATTCACATAGCATTAAAAATACTAAAATAAACAAAAATGCAAGACCCATACACTAGACTTTATAAAACATTCCTCAGTGAAATTATCTCTAAATAGAGATATTCCGTGTTTATGGATTGAAAGACTTGATTGTTATGATGACAATTTTTCCAGAATTTTGGTATACATTGAACTGAATCTTTATTAAAACCCCAGTAAGTTGTTTTTTGTTTTTTTCCAATAAGCTAATTTGCCGGGGTCGAGACCCTGTGGATCCAGGGTGATTCGAAGGTGAGACGGAGTCAGCATCCTTGGAAACAATTTATTTAATTACCGATATATAGAGAGATTAGAACGGGTAGTGTAGTAGGAAATATTAGTGGAAAAAAAGATGCTAAATAACTTGGTTTACTCACAATACCAATCAGCACCTATGTAGACCACAGACATCTTTCCATTCTCCCGAAGGAGAGGAGGCACTGAGGCCTCCCTGGTCCAATCTTAGAAGCTCAGGCATAATTAACAGGCTTGATGAGTACCCACATTAATTCAGCCAGAAAAATAGAGAGCAAGAAAGAGACGCCATGAGAGAATCAGTCTTTCCAGAAACTGATCCCATTTCTTTATTTTTTAGGTTTGTTTGTATACCTCTTTTTACACATAGGGATGAATACAGAGTCACACGGGGGTCAGCAGTCCTGACCCTTATCAAAATCAGGTGCTTTACATAAAAAAAGTCTTATGGGTTTTACATCATCTTCTGGCCAGGAGGCCTGCTGACGTTTACGACCCTTTCTTTCTGATAACCAAAAACTTATTTTTTTCCAAGGGTGTTTTTCTTCTTAAACCAGGCACCACCCTCCAAATAAAGTTGTATTCCTATAGGGTGAGTGTGTAGTGAGTTACAATCAAGAAAGGAATTTATTTAACCCAAGGTTAACATAATCAATCTTAAAGGTTAACACTTAGTTCTATATGCTAGCTATATTTAATATAAAGGCAGGAAATATGGACATTTAGCAGCAAACATCAGTCCAACAAATGAAAATCCTTCACCAATGTTCCCCTTAAGATCTATTTAGTCTTAAGATAGTGATAAAGTTACATTTTTACATAGCAATGACACAGTGATTTATAACAAAGTACAGTGGTCTATAACAAAAGAGAAAATTCATTAACTCAAAAAGTCTAGTATTGCTAACATCAAAAACTACTGTATTTCCTTTTCTATATTCCAAATACATTGATTAATATATTCCCAGGTGCCTAAGGATATGGAGGCCTGGTGGCAATCATTGACTCAACAATGAGAAAAGCCCTATGCTAATTAAGACTCTCAAAATACTCCAAAACTCTCTGTGCTAGTTATGATTGAAAGGTAATAAACAATCATGTGCATAGTGGCAGGAGAATGGATAATCCTGTCACACAAGCTAGTTTCCCAGAAGAGAGGTTTGACCTGAGACACCCTTGTCCCACTCAGGGCAGAGAATTAGCAGCAATTATTGGTACAACAAATGAAAAACCCTTCAGCAATATAATTCCTAATCAACCCACTATATTAATAATTTCTAACTTCCGCAAAGAATTTTCCTTTAGTAAGTCTAAAACATCTCATGCCTCTCATGGTCAGGAGGCTGTAAACAATCACATGTGGCTGGATGAACGTATACAGGTGGACTAGATAACCTTCAGAGGAGTTTGTAAGTTGAAACATTCTTGTCATGGCCAGGAATTTTTATTAACTGGAGCTGCAAGTTAACTCATTCTCCGAGAGAAATGGTAATGGGGGAGAACCCCCCGTAAAGTCAGAGGTGTAGGTGAGAGCATAAAACAGACTCTGGTTTGGGGGGAAGATGCTCGGAAACAGGCGGTTTCCTGAGGCTTGATCACGCCTTTGCATATACCAAGCCTCCTTCCTCATGACCTTTGCCATGGGCGGAGTTCCTCACGCTGGCTCCTGGCACTAATTCTAAAAGCCCAAGGAAATAAAGATTCTGAATAGACATAACAATTTTGTAAAAGAATAACAGAAGGAAGAACTTAGACTCAGTTCAGTTCAATTCAGTTCAGTCGCTCAGTCGTGTCTGACTCTTTGCAACTCCATGAATTGCAGCATGCCAGGCCTCCCTGTCCATCACCAACTCCTGGAGTTCACTCAGACTCACGTCCATCGAGTCAGTGATGCCATCAGCCATCTCATCCTCTGTCTACTTGATTTTAAAACTTACTGTAAAGGTACTGAAATCAAGACTGAGGTAACTGCTATAGAGATTGGCTTACAGATCAATAGAACAGAATTAACGTCAAAAAACAAAGTCTTACATTTACGGCCAGCTAATTTTTAACAAAGATATCAAAGGAATTCCAAGGGGCGATGTTCAAAAAATGATGCTGGAATAGTATGAATCTGTTATATAAAGGGATTAGTTTAGTCCCTAGCCTCATTTCATACATAAAAATTGACCATTGAGCTAAATGTACAAGTTAAAACTATAGTTCTTGTAGAAGAAAACAGGAGAGAATCTTTATGACCTTAGGTTAAGCAAAGCATTTTTAAATATAACACCAAAAATCAGAGCCATAAAAGTAAAAACAATTGTTAAATTAGATCTCACCAAATAAAACATGTATGTACTTCAAAAGACATTCAGTTCAGTTCAGTCACTCAGTCTTGTCCGACTCCTTGAGACCGCATGGATCACAGTATGCCAGGCCTCCCTGTCCATCACCAACTCGGGAGTTCACCC
>SJYC01129659.1:0-24797 GCA_006408675.1 Madoqua kirkii | reverse complement strand
ATTTTAATCATTCCAAGAATTAAATAGAGCTTTATAAACTATATGATTTATGATTCAAAGAAGTCCTAGGTCCAGTCTTGGGCAGATCTAGCTGAGATGAAGGAAACGCATAAGACTATTGCAAATGATTTTGCTTCTTACTTTTTTTTAAATAAAATAATCTTCATAGAGAGGCTAAGAGAAAATCTGGTGCTATAGAAAAACTAAATTAATAGTAGGTGAAGAGGTTTATGAGCTATACCTCAGGATATCTAATGAATTCAAATACCACAATTCATGAAAATTAGATATCAAGGAACTGAAAAAAATCTTACTAAGTCATTATCTTTTTGTTCATGCTTTTATTATACCTCTTACATAAATTGAAGAATCAAATGCAAAATAATGTTCAGTTTGTCCCATGAACCATTAATTGTCCAAGAATAAGAAGTGTACGTTGTGACAGTAAGAATTCCAAATATGTGTACTGAGTGAATAAATTTTTTTGGAAGTGTAGAGTGACCTAAAAAAAATAAAAGAAAGCAACAGAAGCATAACAAAATTAGGAACAAATTAATGTATTTCTGATATGTTTTAACATTAGAAAATCTGATTTCTTTTTTCTTATCTTTTTTTAATATAAATTTACTTATTTTAATTGGAGGTTAATTACAATATTGTATTGGTTTTGCCATACATCAACATGAGTCCGCCACAGGTATACATGTATTCGCCATCCTTAACCTCCCACCCTCCATCCCTCTGGGTCATCTCAGTGCACCAGCCCCAAGCATCCAGTATCGTGCATCAAACCTGGACTGGCAATTCATTTCATATACTATATTATACAAATGCCATTCTCCCTAATCATCCCACCGTCTCCCTCTCCCACAGATAATTTAAGAATCTTGAAGTTACTTCCTGATAAAACACACAAAAAAATTTAAAGTACTTTTCATGTAAACAGTTAAAAAAAATACTATGATCCTCAACATGCAACAGCTATTGCATAAAGACAATTTGTACTGAAAGTCAATGTAGCTGGGCTTTCAAATCGGAAAAAAAACCCTGAAGAGACTAGTGTGTATGTTCGCAGTCATGTCTGACTCTTTGTGACCTGCTAGGCTGTCCATGGGATTTCCCAGGCAAGAATACTGGAGGGGCTTGCCGGTTCCTACTCCAGGTGACCTTCTGCACCTGGGGATCAAATCCACGTAGCCTGCACTGGCCGGCTGATTCTCGACTAATACGCCACCTGGGAAGCCTGGTAACACTAGAGGCAGGCTGCAATCCTCTATGCCTACTGTTCCTCTATGCGTAATTCTTACTTTAAAAACGAGTGTATTCACATAGTTCTATGTTTGCATACATTACCACAGTCACTGTGACAGCTTGTAACTTTAATAACGACAATAATAATAACTAAAATTTCTTTTTTCAGAATTTTCATGGGTCAGATACAGAGTTAATAGACTGGAAAAACTTCTGGTTTGTAAGCACCAATTTTACAGATGAATTAATCTGAGGCCTTCCCAGGTGGCTTTAGTGGTGAAGAACCCACCTGCCAATGCAGGACACATAAGAGATTTGGATTCGATCCCTGGGCTCAAAACGTCTCCTGGAGGGCACACCAATGACCCACCTGACTGTTCTTGCCTGGAGAATCCCATGACAGAGGAGCCTGGCAGGCTATAGGCCACAGGATTTCAAAGAGTTGGACATGACTAAGGCGATTTAGCACATACGCACTGTTATAATTCCTACCTTACAGATGAGTAAATTTAGTGACACTAATTGTCTTGCTAACAAATACACACCTAAGAAGTGTCCTAATATGAATTTGAATCCAGCCAGCTGGCAGTGGAGTATGTGTTCTAAACCCATACATGCACACGCATCAGATCTCATGTTATTGGAATAACCAGTCAGTTCCAACACAAGAAACACAAAGTAATAGAAATAAATGAAAATGTCTGCAAATCAACTTGAAAGTCTCAGTCCCTCACTGAAGAATGAGGGCAACTAATTTTTCACTGAAGTCTTTTATGTGTTACGTGCTCATAAAGAGGAGATGTGTTGGTATAGTTCTGAAAAGAGGCAAACATCATCCTTGGCTGAATTAATGTGAAAAAAGAATTGTTTCCCAAAATAAAAAGCTAACTTGTCATGATATTCTATACACATCTGAAATATCATGTCCAGTTGTGGATAATGCATTTTTATAATTTAATACCTGGCTAGAAAGAATAGGATATAAACATGTCTAAAAAGCATATCACAGGAGGTATAATTCTAATAATCCAGATAACTTTGTGAAAGAGTTTTGATGAGACCTAACAATTTTCTCCATATATCACAGGGACATGTGGAAAAAGGAGGACTTAGACATTCCTTGCAATTCTTTGTGCATAACTGTACTCATCATTTTGAGATTACAGTAAATTGAATTTACTCTCATATGTTGAAGAAGAGTCCCTTCAGACCTCTTGAAACTGCATAAACCAGCTAAGGAGATACTCTTTTTATGAGTTGAAGTCAAAGTTGGATGAATATCAAGACTAATACAACGGTCATTTCTGCAATGAGTGGGAAGTTGAACCCAATGAACTCTAAAGTATCTTCACTTTCTCAGATTAAATCTTATGAGAAAGAAAAAGATAATCACTTTTCTGATTTTATTCTGCTCTAGCTAATACAAATATAATTCTATTTAAAATAATTTACAACCCTTCTAATCCTAAAACTATCTTTCATACAGTATGAGCCACATGGAATATGGGCAGAACAGCAAGATATATATATATATATATATATATATATATATATATATTTCTGCACATTCTCTACGAAAAAGACAGTATTCATAGCCTGAGTACTAGATCTCTAAAAACAGTTTACACAAATTACATATTTACATTTAGCAGTTAGGACTCAGTGGTGAATTACTCATTTGTTTTTGCATTTTACATAATGCATTACCAATTTCACCCATTAGTGAGAAAAGAAACTGCAAAGTGATTGAAGGTCATGAGGGCATCACACAGAGAAGGAGTCAGAATCTGGGTTTCATGGACTTCCATTAATCGAGCCGTGTACCTCCTTGTGGGAGATGCTTATCTTCAGGAATTTTCTATGACAATTCATCATTAAAGCAAAGATGATATGCTTATCTCTTTCAAAGCTCAGATATCACGGTCCTCTCTTTCTGCTCAAACCTCTTTCTAAAAAATCAACAATGAGTAGATTGGGTGTGGGTGGGGAGAATCCATTAGGTTAGGAACCCAAAAGACTGACCAGTATAAACTCAAGCATTTATACAAAACAGTTTTGGACTTCTTGGGTACGACTAAAAGGGAAATTACACAGCTGACCTACTTACATCACAATGATATAAAGCAACTCAAATTAATTTTGTTGATTATTTGCTATTCACTGTACATTGAGCTAGTTCCTGGGGGAGGTGGGGTCCTGGAAAACTTCAATGATTTGGAAATCAAACAGAAAAACATTGTACAGATGTGGAATATAAACTACTCAGAGTTAGGACCGACATGTGTCTTCATTAGACGGCACAGCACCTGGAATGTGGAGAGTCTTGAGTCCTTTGTATAAATTATCTCGAATAATTCTCACTTAACCCTGCCAACAGCAGTATTATCCCCACTGTACACGAAGGAAAATAAATCTGAGAAAATACAATTGACGCAAGTAGAACCCAAACTCAGGTTAGCTGAATAATCTTTGTAATAAAAAGTGCATTACTAAAAGATAATTCAAATAGTATATATACACAGCACAACTTTGACCCAGTTCTATAATCAGTCATACTTTAATGGGGGAATTAATGCATAACAAAATATTTAATAAGAATGGTTAAAAATGAAGGTGTCAATATAACTTTATTAAAATTTTAAACACAAATATTTCAGGCATTATTTTGTGGCTCAGTTTTGATTTCCTTTTAGTTTCACATACAGTATGTTACAATTTACTTGTTTCCTCTTTCAAGGTCAAGATTAGTGCCAATTGAAAAATAATCCTGTACGAATCAAGATTCCTGATGGAGGGACAGAACATCTTCCTTTGGGAAGTTTCAAGGTTTCCCAGGTTTGCTGTAATACAGCTGTTCCTGCTCACTCAGAATTCCCTCTTTCAGTTCATGGTTCTTTGGGAGTTCTCCTAATTTCTGATCTCTTAATTCTTGCAGTATAAATATCTTCTAGAAGAAACTACCCTTTCTGGTTTGATTTATAGCCATTCTATGTAAAAAAAAATAATAAAGGCATGTGTGCATATTTTACTGTGGACCAGAAGTCTTAAGCCTGCCCTGAGCATTCCTGGTTTCTGTCTTCTCTTGAATTTCGCCCTCTTGATTCATCTTGTCTTGGCATTCCTAGTTTTATTGCCATTTACTATTCCACACTGACATAATTATTCATGAATTTTCTTCCTTCCCAAGGCATAAAGTGAACTGAGCTGTTCTAATCATAGCTGGCTATTTTCTATAGAAGATAACCTTTTAAGCATTATCATGGCAGATACCAAGAAAAAAATGAGAACAGACGAGTATTTTTTGGAATGTTAGTCCCAAAAGGGAATAGCCCAGGAATTCCCATCAGGGCAATCAAAACTGAAATCATGCTTGTCCTGCAGGCAGATGACTTCTGAACCATCTTGAGATGTTGCAGCACAAGGCAGCAATTATAAAAAAAATCTAACTTTTGATGAGCTTCCATACTTTACGCACAGATCTAACAATAGAACCATGGATTTTGAAGTAAACGTAATACTTAGTATTCCACAGTGTACACTATGTTACTTGAACTGCATAGTCAGACTAGATCTTTCTGTTGATTCATGGCCCATGGTTTAATAGGAGGAATAATATATCTGAACACTGTCTCGCTGACCATTTTAATTAAGAAACAATGAAATTCATAAGCTCCTTTAGCAATGATTTAAAGTGTAATTATAAAAATGCTACTTCAGAAATTGAGGAAGATGTGGTATGGCCCTGAAGACCATCATCAAGACAAGCCTTATAAAGCCTTATAAAGCATGCAGGGGGAAGAGACTAATAGCAAGGGACACTACAGTACTACTGCATTTGATTCAGCAGTATGCAGAATTTATTTCAGCAGGATGAACTTTGTTACCTCTCTTGGTAGTGAGACTGGCATTGGAAAGAGTCATGTATAGGGTTTGGGCTTGTATTATGGGCCATAACCCCAGAGGCTTTACAATAGAGGATGTAATTGGTAAACATAGTCATTATACACCATAACTTATAGGACTTTGATATTTACAAAAGATCAAAGTAAACTACTAATAAATAATTATTAAAACTGTAGAGCTTCAAATCCTTACTGAATCCTTAAACTATGAATTAGTAGTATATTCCAATCTGTCATAATAGGTTTAGTACTTAATTGTATAATGAGAATATTGAGATCATGCCAATAGTGTGGACTGTTATTTTGCAAAGCTTTCGAACACATATAGTTTAAGGGCTTGTGTGTAATATAAGTGAATGCAAAATTAAATTTTTAGGGAAAGACATACATTGAGAGATTCATTCTAGGTATGAGAATTCAGGAAGCTATTTTCTCATTGAATTCACTGAGTAAACTATTTTTCAGATGCTGCAAAGCATATTTGTTGTTGATGAAGTTATTTTAAATTTCTTATGTATTATTTATAATAAAAACACATAACATACCCCCATTCAAAAGAGAATGTTTATTGTTTCACAGTATGTACAATAAATTAAGAAATATATACAGTTTTTGAACTTCTATTATTTTCATGTCAGAGCACTTATCAAAAACTCTGAAGTAAACATTTAATCATTACACATTGTCTTTATTATTAGGAGAATAATCCAACTGCTTCCTCTATTCATTGTTTTTGAAAAATGTGAGTTGCTAATGATGCTATAAGAATCAAAATTAACAAATACAAAAGCTTACTAACTGTGATCAGAGTTTAATGGTATAATAAAAGTCCTCTCTCTCCACCCATACCTGTACACACATTTTTAAAATAATGCTATCAGCCATACATATACATGTATATATCTTATACATATAATGTACATACACATATACATATAAGATATGTGTACGCCTGAGGTCCTTTGCTGTTCACCTGGAACTAACACCGCTTTGTTTTCTGGCTATTCCCCAATACAAAATAAAAAGTTTAAAGTTAAAAATAATAAAATAATGTTCCTTTTTGCCATTTATTCATCTGCATAACAGCTATGGATTAGTGGTATGTGGCCAGAATTTATGGTAATTGACATTTAATTTTCAGATAATAATAATTTCCCATCTCTTGTGCTTAACCTACATAATTATAATACACCTTACTGCTGCCCCTCAAGACTCTGATGATTAGGTTCACAATTTCTAGCACCAATCAAGGGCTCTGTGTAGGAGTAGAGTGAAAGAGATTGGCTATTCCAAAGGTTTCTTCTAGATCTCGTTGATAAATTGACACTTGCTCTCCCACTCAGCAATCTTTGAAGGAAAAAAAATTAATAAAACTCCCAGGCAGCACTAACGATACTAGCTATCATTCCATTTGGAATACAGGATACAGAACTAAATATAATTAATAATGCATTTCAATCAGCTAACCAATCAGTAGCTAATATTGGGAACATTACAACTAATTTTGTTTTTGTTGTTCAGTCACCAAGTCATGTCTGACTCTTTGCAGCCCTATGGACAACAGGGAGCTAGGGCCCTCGAGCTTCACCATCTCCCAGAGTCTGCCCAGATTCGTGTACACTGAATCAGTGATCCATCCAACCATCTCATCCTCTGTCACCCTCTTCTATTGCTGCCCTCAATCCTTCCCAACATCAGGATCTTTCCTAATGAGCCAGCTGTTCACATCATAGACACAGTACTGGAGCTTCAGCTTAGAAACTACTAATAGTGGAATCACTCACAATCTGATAGTAAAGTACTGAGGAAGCAAGTGAGTCAATGGGTGGGAGAGGAAGAACAGGGTCCTTTGAGAGGGTAAAGGAATAGGAGGTGGGAAATGGGTTACTTGTCTGTTTCTACAATTTTGAAATGGCTAGTCTCCTTCTCTTCAAAATTTCTTGAATAAGGCTATTTTCATAAATGCTTATCCATTATTAATAAAGTTGTGGACATGTCATAATGTGAGGCTTAATTGGATTGGTCATCTGTGGAGGAATTATCCTACTTTTGTGTTTGCTCAATGCTTCTCTGGCAGCTCAGTGGTAAAAAATCCACCTGCTAATGCAGGAGACTTCAGGAGATGCTGGTTCAACTGTTGGGTTGGGAAGATACCCTGGAGAAGGAAATAGCAGCCCACTCCAATATTCTTGCCTGAGAAATCCCATGGACAGAGAAAACTGGAGGACTACAGTCCATAATATTGCAAAAGAGTTGGACACAATTTAGGGAATATACAACAGCAACCGGTGCACTAAGCGTGGCTGAAAGGAGCTACCCCACCTCTGAGGTCAGGGGCAGAAGCCAGAAGGTCCCCATGCCCAAAGTGCACTGACCAAGAGGAGTCACCCCATGTCTGAGGTCAGGGGCAGCGGCCGAGAGTGCCAGGCTGCGATGCACAGGAACAGCCAAGAGGAGCTACCCAGTGTCTGAGGCCAGGGGCAGCAGCCAGGAGGAGCCAACCCACGTCCAAGGAGCAGCGGTTACACAGGCACAAGAGGACCTAGAGGAGCTATCGCCCTTTGAAGGCCAAGAAGGGCAATGGTGAGGAGACACCCCTCGTCCAAGGTAAGGAGCAGCAGCTGCACTTTGCTGTAGCAGCTGTGAAGAGATACCCACGCGGAAGGTAAGAGAAACAAGCCAGGGGCAGCAGCCAGGAGGAGCCAACCCACGTCCAAGGAGCAGCGGTTACACAGGCACAAGAGGACCTAGAGGAGCTATCGCCCTTTGAAGGCCAAGAAGGGCAATGGTGAGGAGACACCCCTCGTCCAAGGTAAGGAGCAGCAGCTGCACTTTGCTGTAGCAGCTGTGAAGAGATACCCCACGCGGAAGGTAAGAGAAACACAAGTAAGACGGTAGATGTTGCAAGAGGGCATCAGAGGGCAGACACACTGAAACCATACTCACAGAAAACTAGTCAATCTAATCATATGAGGACCAGAGCCTTGTTTAACTCAATCATACTAAGCCATGCCTGCCAGGCAACTCAAGATGGGCGGGTCATGGTGGAGAGGTCTGACAGAATGTGGTGCACTGGAGAAGTGAATGGCAAACCACTTCAGTATTCTTGCTTTGAGAAGAATGAACACTATGAAAAGGCAAAATAATAGGATACTAAAACAGGAACTCCTCAGGTCAGTAGGTGTCCAATATGCTACTGGAGATCAGTGAGAAATAACTCCAGAAAGAATGAAGGGATGGAGCCAAAGCAAAAACAATACCCAGCTGTGGATGTGACTGGTGATAGAAGCAAGATCCAATGCTGTGAAGAGCAATATTGCACAGGAACCTGGAATGTCAGGTCCGTGAATCAAGGCAAATTAGAAGTGATCAAACAAGAGAAGGCAAGGGTGAATGTTGACATTTTAGGAATCAGCAAACTAAAATGGACTGGAATGGGTGAATTTAACTCAGATGACCATTATATCTTCTACTACGGGCAGGAATCCCTCAGAAGAAATGGAGTAGCAAAATGGTCAAGAAAATAGTCTGAAATGCAGTACTTGATGCAATCTCAAAAATGACAGAATGAGCTCTGTTTGTCTCCAAGGCAAACCATTCAGTATCACAGTTATTCAAGTCCATGCCCCAACCAGTAACGCTGAAGAAGCTGAAGTTGAACGGTTCTATGAAGACCTCCAAGACCTTCTAGAACTAACACCCAAAAAAGATGTCATTTCCATTATAGGGGACTGGAATGCAAAAGTAGAAAGTCAAGAAACACCTGGAGTAACAGGCAAATTTGGCCTTGGAATGCAGAATGAAGCAAGGCAAAGACTAATAGAGTTTTGCCAAGAAAATGCACTGGTCATAGCAAACACCCTCTTCCAACAACACAAGAGAAGACTCTACACATGGACGTCACCAGATGGTCAACATCAAAAGCGGATTGATTATATTCTTTGCAACCAAAGATGGAGAAGCTCTATACAGTCAACAAAAACAAGACCAGGAGCTGACTGTGGCTCAGAGCATGAACTCCTTATTGCCAAATTCAGACTTAAATTGAAGAAAATCAGGGAAACCGCTAGACCATTCAGATATGACCTAAATAAAATCTCTTTTGATTATACAGTGGAAGGGAGAAATAGATTTAAGGGCCTAGATCTGATAGATAGTGTGCCTGAAGAACTATGGACGGAGGTTTGTGACATTATACAGGAGACAGGGATCAAGACCATCCCCATGGAAAAGAAATGCAAACAAGCAAAATGGCTGTCTGGGGAGGACTTACAAATAGCTGTGAAAAGAAGAGAAATGAAAAGGAAAGGAGAAAAGCAAAGATATAAGCATCTGAATGCAGAGTCCCAAAGAATAGCAAGAAGAGATATGAAAGCCTTCTTCAGCGATCAATGGAAAGAAATAGAGGAAAAGAACAGACTGGGAAAGACTAGAGATCACTTCAAGAAAATTAGAGATACCAAGGAAACATTTCATGCAAAGATGGGCTCAATAAAGGACAGAAATGGTATGGATCTAACAGAAGTACAAGATATTAAGAAGAGGTGGCAAGAATACACAGAAGAACTGTACAAAATAGATCTTCAAGACCTGGATAATCACGATGGTGTAATCACTCATCTAGAGACAGACGTCTTAGAATGTGAAGTCAAGTGGGCCTCAGAATGCATCCGTACAAACAAAGCTAGTGGAGGTGATGGAATTTTAGTTGAGCTGTTTCAAATCCTGAAAGATGATGCTGTGAAAGTGCTGCACTCAATATGCCAGCAAATTTGGAAAACTCAGTAGTGGCCACACGACTGGAAAATGTCAGTTTTTATTCCAATTCCAAAGAAAGGCAATGCCAAGGAATGCTCAAACTACTGCGCAATTGCACTCATCTCAAATGCTACAGCTCACGTGCTAGTAAAGTAATGCTCAAAATTCTCCAAGCCAGGCTTCAGCAATATGTTAACCGTGAACTCCCTGATGTTCAAGCTAGTTTTAGAAAAGGCAGAGATCAAATTGCCAACATCTGCTGGATCATGAAAAAAGAAAGAGAGTTCCAGAAAAACATCTATTTCTGCCTTATTGACTATGCCAAAACCTTTGACTGTGTGGATTATAATAAACTGTGGAAAGTTCTGAAAGAGATGAGAATACCAGACCACCTAACCTGCCTCTTGAGAAATCTGTATACAGGTCAGGAAGCAGCAGTTAGAACTGGACATGGAAAAACAGACTGGTTCCAAATAGGAAAAGGAGTACATCAAGGCTGTATATTGTCCCCCTGCTTGTTTAATTTATATGCGGAGTAAATCATGAAAAATGCTGGACTGGAAGAAACACAAACTGGAATCAAGATTACTGGGAGAAATGCTAGTAACCTCAGATATGCAGATGACACCACCCTTACAGCAGAAGGTGAAGAGGAACTAAAAGGCCTCTTGACGAAAGTGAAAGAGGAGAGTGAAAAAGTTGACTTAAAGCTCAACATTCAGAAAATGAAGATCATGCCATCCGGTCTCATCACTTCATGGGAAATAGATGGGGAAACAGTGAAAATAGTGTCAGACTTTACTTTTTTGGGCTCCAATATTTCTGCAGATGGTGACTGCAGCCATGAAATTAAAAGATGCTTACTCCTTGGAAGAAAAGTTATGACCAGCCTAGATAGCATATTCAAAAGTGGAGAAATTACTTTGCCAACAAAGGTCCGTCTAGTCAAGGCTATGGTTTTTCCCATAATCATATATGGATGTGAGAGTTGGACTGTGAAGAAGGCTGAGAGCTGAAGAACTGATGCTTTTGAACAGTGGTGTTGGAGAAGATCTTGAGAGTCCCTTGGACTTCAAGGAGATCCAACCAGTTCATTCTGAAGGAGATCTGACCTGGAATTTCTTTAGAGGGAATGATGCTAACGCAGAAACTGCAGTACTTTGGCCACCTCATAAGAAGAGTTGACTCACTGGAAAAGACTCTGATGCTGGGAGGGATTGGGGGCAGGAGGAGAAGGGGACGACAGAGGATGAGATGGCTGGATGGCATCACTGACTCGATGGACGTGAGTCAGAGTGAACTCCAGGAGTTGGTGATGGACAGGGAGGCCTGGCATGCTGCGATTCATGGGGTCGCAAAGTGTCGGACACAACTCAGCGATTGAACTGAACTGATAACAACAGGTTTAGTTGACCATCCCAGTCTAAGCGGACATTCACAAATGCAGAGGAGCCTGGTGGGCTACAGGCCTTGGGGTAGCAAAGAGGCAAACACGATTGAGCATGCCCGTGTTAGACATGGTGCTTAAAAAATCTGTAACACTCCATGGATGTGTTACACAAGACACTGAACGAGTGCTAGTTTAAGCAAGGGAAGGATGAAGAGAGAAAAAACCAAGTGCTCAAGGTCCCAGAGACAAAGGGAGGCATTGCCCATTTTCCATCTGTCATTTGCTGATTAAGAAAATTATGGCAAGCTCACCACAAAGAATAAAGCATTTAACCATGTCATTTTACCCAGAGACAAAAATTCTTGGTACAGGAAGTGGGAAAACATTAAATTTAGTATCAAAGACAAAGGATTGGGCTCTAGGACGGATCAGTTCAGTTCAGTCTCTCAGTCTTGTCTGGCTCTCTGACCCCATGGACTGCAGCACGCCAGGCCTCCCTGTCCATCACCAACTCCCAGAGCTCCCATTGAGTCAGTGATGCCATCCAACCATCTCATCCTCTGCGGTCCCTTTTTCCTACTGCCTTCAGTCTTTCCCAGTATCAGGGTACTTTCCAATGAGTTGGTTCTTTGCATCAGGTGGCCTAAGTTTTGGAGTTTTAGCTTCAGCATCAGTCTTTCCAATAAATATTCAGGGCTGATCTCCTTCAGAATGGACTATTTGGATCTCCTTGCAGTCCAAGGGACTCTCAAGAGTCTTCTCCAACACCACAGTTGAAAAGCATCAAGTCTTCGGTGCTCAGCCTTCTTCACAGTCCAACTCTCACACCCATGCATGACCACTGGGAAAAAAAGCATAGCCTTGACTAGACAGACCTTTGTTGGCAAAGTAATGTTTCTGCTTTTTAATATGCTTGTCTAGGTTGGTCATAGCTTTTCTTCCAAGGAGCAAGCATCTTTTAATTTCATTGCTGCAGTCACTATCTGCAGTGATTTTGGAGCTCAGTAAAATAAAGTCTGTCAATGTGTCCATTGTTTCCCCATCTATTTGCCATGTAGTGATGGGACCACATACCATGGTCTTAGTTTTTTGAATGTTGAGTTTTAAGGCAACATTTTCACTTTCCTCTTTCACTTTCATCAAGAGGTTCTTCAGTAACCTCTTCTCTAGGAGGAACAAAGCCTTGATAACCAGAAGACCAGGCTAAGGGTCAAAATGTAAAAGCTGGTCAAGTTCCCCATCATCACTGCATCATGTCAGGATGACAGAGGCTGTGTATCCCATATCCAGAACAGGCAAATTCCAGATAAAGTGAGTGAAATCAAAGCACCCACATTTAATGACATGCTGCTCACACATCTATGAGATCAAAGTCCCAACATCATATATGTCCTGCTAGACTAACAGCCAGCAGACTTTTTTTTTAATTTCAATAAGATTACATGAATGAGAAAGCAACCACGTGCAGAGAGACAGCTAGAAATTCTTTAGATTCTTATGTCTATGTATTAATAGCAGTAATTTATGTATTTTTGAAAACGAATTGGGCTCTGGGAGTACCTAACTGGTCTGAACACTTTAGTTGTTCCTAGTTAAATGATTTAGGAGTAAAGGCTGAAATAACAGCAAGACGTCCCATTTCAAGCTAAAAACAACAAAATAAGTAAAGCAAATTTGTAACTGATACCCAAAAGAAATGAACAACAAAAAATAAGTGATCTCAGCCATGTGGAATTATTTTGTATTGCATCACGGATAACGGGAAAGACTCTGGGATTACCTCCTCCTGGGGACTGATTATACTTGCTACTTTCCATGCAATATTCCTCTACCAGACTGTGCACAGTGGTTCCTTTTTGTTTCTTTATTTCAGTCATCAAACTAGTGGCTCCATTTGCTGCCTTAGTTTATTTCCCATACGATCAGTATTATTCTTAAGGCTATAATGCAGCTGGACAAGGAAAACTTGACAATATAAACCCAAAAAGAAAATATAAACCTAAGGAGAAATTAAAGCAAAGGATTTGAGGATTTGGGACAGCACATGTTGACTAGCACAACACTAGAATTTTCTGTCTCAAATAGTTTTATGTGAAGTTTTCTGCAATAAATCTCTGGAAATGCTGCAGTGGCTAGGAGAACGGAGAATGATACCACTGTGTTAATTAAAGCTCTGTGTATGTCTCTGTGTTTTAACTGACAGAAGTGCCACAAAATAATGAAAATTAGCCTAATGAAAATCCTGTCAATAAACTTTCACCATGCTCCATGAAATAGGCATTACTATAATCTCAGTTTTCTAAATGTACTAATTGAACCTTAATGTGCTTAATTAATCAGATGAGGACAAATAGTATGTCACAGAGTTAAGCTCTGTTGTCAGAGAGAGCAGATTTCCTGTCCATTTTCTTATGTAACCTCTGAATTATTGTCCAGGTATAAAACACAATGAGGACTTCCCTGGAGACTCAGTTGTAAAGAATCCTGCCAGTGCAAAGGACATGGGTTGGATTCCTGGGACAGGAAGATCCCCTGGAGGAGGAAATGGCAACCCACTCCAGTATTCTTGCCTGGGAAATCCCATGATCAGAGGAGCCTAGTGGGCTACAATTGATGGGGCTGCAAAAGAGCTGGACACAGCTCAGTGACTAAAACAATAGCAAATAAAAAACAAATATTAGAGATTCAAGAGTGTTGTTTACAAGGACTGTCACCCTGAGGAAGCCACTTACCATCTCTGGCCCTCTGCAGTAAAATACAGTGGCTGGTTTGGATAATTAATTGCTGAGGTTCATGGGAGAGCACAGAGGTGTGTCAAATACCAAATACCAGTGTCAAATACCTCTAAGATGTCATAGGTGAATTCCTGTTCAAAGGTAAGAAGACAAACCACATGTGATTTGAGTCTCACTAATCCAGCCCTCCACAAAGCTGCATCAAGAAAGTGTGGTAAATAAAGTGGGTCACATTATACCCCACATTGAAAGCAAAGTCATCACAGTGAATGAGACTTGGAAACCCAAGTTGTTCAAGGTTCGATTGACAATATGAGCTCAAGAAATACTTCTATCCCCAGTTGCTTAGAAATGCTCTTACCAAAATTAGAGCAATTTCCAAAAAGTGCCGCTTTATAGAAGAAACATGATTAAACTAGGAATCAATCTGGCTTCAGCTCTGCAAGAAATTGAGACAGTGACCTTGGGCAAATTATCAAAATTTCTGGGCCTCAATATGCTCATTTTCAAAATAAAGAAGTTGTAGGTAAACTTACCGTTTCTCCCTTTTCTAAAATATATTCTTGTATCAATAGGTGAACATCTATATGGCAGGAGAATATAAGAAAGTGAAACCATGTCCTATGCTCAGTTGTGTCCAACTTGACTGCCCCATGGACTGTAGCCTGCCAGGCTCCTCTGTCCTGGGAATTTTCCAGGCGAGAATACTGGAGCATATTGCCATTTCCTACTCCAGAGGATCATCCCAACCCAGGGATTGCACCCCCATCTCTTTTATCTCCTGCATTGGCAGGCAGATTCTTTACCACTAGCGCACTTGGGAAGCCCTGAAACTGGGTGCTGGGTGTCATTAAGAAGAATATCTAATTGCTATTGTTTGAAAGCTTTGCATATATCCAAAGAATGAAAACATCTGTCTTGTAAATTTAAGCTATTATGCGATAATACAGCTTAAGAACTGGTTCCAAGTGTTAAAACTCATCTTTAATTGTAAAATATAAAATACTTTTAATACAAAACTTTTAAAATTAGCAAACTCTAGGTTTTAGATGCTGTATTTTTCTTTTAATATCACAGATAAATTTTGTGGTGTGCCACAGTCCACAGGGTCACAAAGAGTAGGACACGACTGAGCGACTGAACTGAATTGAATACATTTTTGCCAAATGCACCTGAAATCAATGGGTTTATCTAAGAACCCAAAGTGAATCAGAAATACTTACAATTTAAGTTTATAATCCAGTTAGAGAGAAATATCATTGTTCAGGGACAGAGTACAAGAAAGCATTTTATGGAGAAAAATTGCCTCATAGGTTCTGGCTGAGATTTTGTTTCTGAGAATGTGGTTTCTCAAGGTTTTTCTCCTATTGTCTCAATTTTTAAGGGAGTTTTATGTTTAATATTTCTTGAATAGTATCTTGAGCAATTTGGATAGTAGGTGCTATATAAATCTCATAAACAAATGGCAAATGTTAGAAAATACTAAATGGGAGTACATTAAAATGAAGTTTCATTATACTGTGCTTGACTTTGACAGTATTCATAAACCATAGCATGTTTAGATTCAATTCATTTTCCGTGTAAAACCAGCTCACCACATGTTTTGGAAATGACTTTAAAAATCCAAGCTTTCCCTCTTAGAGTGATCACAATTTTCCTAAATATTTCAGCTTTAAGCTGCAGCTGAAAAAGTTTCAGTTGCAATAACCCATATTATTCTTTAGAAATATAGATTATTTACACTGAATGTGTATAAATCTTCTATCACCAGAGTATTAGAAATGACGTTTTAATTTCCTGAAGTTCATGGGTTCAAGTACAAACTAGGAAAAAGCAGACTTATGAAGTTGATGGGACTAGATAAAAACGACAAAGAGGCTGTATGGAAAACGTATGACTCTACAAGCTGTTTTCAAATTGGTGTCAATTGATTACAGAGACCATCTAAGGTCAGTAAACATATGTGATGAGCACCAAAGAACAAAGTCATGATTTTAACTTCCTGAGACTCTGAAAAATTGAAATTTTTAATGCAGGTTAACAGGTAACCTGTAATTGGATCAGAGACTCTGTGTGTGTGTGTGTGTGTGTGTGTGTGTGTGTGTGTGTGTGTGTGTGAACATACGTTTTTGGTGGCAGGCATGCTATAGTTAACATTCAGAGCTTCCTGGTACAGGTGACATGAGTGTAGCAGGGAAGGAGGGAAATGAATTAGATATATTTGCTCAAGGGCAAAAACTAACTTTAACCAAAAATCATAAAATTAAACACAAATCTATCGTACTAAAAAAGAATACCAAGCAAAAGAGATTTTACACTTTCAGCTACATCTTGGCTAAATTAAAGGCAACATTTTTTTAAGTCATTCTATAAAGGGCTTATGTTTTGCAAAGTAAACTCTCATAATGACTTGAAACTGTCTTACCTTGTTCAAGATAATTTAATAATATCCTTTTGGCTTTGCAATGTCATGGAAATCAAGTTGCAACATTATTTAGTGTTTCCTATCTTTTTGCTGAATATTTTTTCTCTTAGGGTAAAATCGATAGTAGACTGAGAACGAAAATAAATCTATGAAATTGCTTTAACACTTAAGAAAATTGAACTTACTTGAAAAATATGAGGATATAAGCATATAAACATGTACATCCATACACATATATCAGAAACTCCCTATGAGACTATTCGTGTCTCTATGCTGGGCATCCAGTAAGGTGCTTGGCAGTTACAAGTGTTTTTGAATAAATGTATATTGTAGGTTATAATTAAGAATATTTGTCCTTGTAGGTCAGAGAAGACTGATCAGTAATGTAGATTTAAAGGTCTTCCAGAGGCTTTCTTAGTGGTTCAAGGGTAAAGAATCCATCTGTCAATGCAGATATGGGTTCAATCCCTGGTCCAGGAAGATCCCACATGTAACTAAACTCCCTGAGCCACAACTATCTAGCCTGTGCTCTGGAGCCCAGGAATCACCCACTGCAATGAAGAGTGGTCCCCTCTCGATGCAACTGGAGGAAGATCGTCACAGCAACAAAGACTCAGCAGAACCAAAAATAAATAAATAAAAAATTAAAAAAAAAGATTGTAGCAATACAAATTAACTTGACATGTGGTTAGAAGGTACACATACAGAGGAGTATGGAGGATATTGTATAACATGAGCAAAAATGGAGGAGAATAAAAACCATGATATGTGTGAAGGGAAGTGATGCCAAGGCCTTGACTAGAAAAGTGTCTCCAGTTCTTACTTTATGCCTATATAGGGTCATATACGGAGAAGGCAATGGCACCTCACTCCAGTACTCTTGCCTGGAAAATCCCATGGATGGAGAAGTCTGGTAGGCTGCAGTCCATGCTAAGGGTCAGACATGACTGAACAACTTCACTTTCACTTTTCACTTTCATGCACTGGAGAAGGAAATGGCAACCCACTCCAGTGTTATTGCCAGGAGAATCCCAGGGACGGGGGAGCCTGATGGGCTGCCGTCTATGGGGTCGCATAGAGTCAGACACGACTGAAGTGACTTAGCAGCAGCAGGGTCATATACAGCTTCTCAGGTGGCTCGGTTGTAAAGAATCCACTTGCCCATACAGGAGACTCAGGTTCAGTTCCTGGGTCAGGAAAATCCCCTGGAGAAAGACATGTCAACCCACTCCAGTATTCTTGCCTGGAAACCCTATAGACAGAGGAGCCTGGTGGGCTGCTGTCCATGGGGTCCCAAAGGGTCTCCAGGGCTGAGCACACAAGCACACAGAGTCATATGGGACAGAGAAGCATTTCAGTGTGACTATCTGAAAAGATTAATTCATTATTCTAGTACAGTCAAATGGACTCTTCTTTATATGCAGAGGTTAAGTGGCATATAGAAGGTACAGAATTTGGTGTTCAGAATATTTTTGTAAGATACATTTTTATCATTATTGTTGCTATACAGAACAAAGCAAAACTTTAGAGTTAAGTGTGCCTTTATCTCATCAAATATTTCCAGACCTTTTGTTTATGGTGAACACGGTTGATGGTCTACTCAACAAACTTTCTACTTTCCCATTATTAAACTTCTCCTAATTGTATTCAGCATTCAAACTCCCCCCACCCCTCACACTTATATTTAGACAATGTGGGTTAGTTGATCCAGACCTCTATAGGGGCCAGAATAGCTTGAAGTTCCTTTACTTCCATGAGGTTATGTAATAATGATTTTTTTTCTTTTTTTTTTTTTTTTATCATATACAGCTTCTCAGGTGGCTCGGTTGTAAAGAATCCACTTGCCCATACAGGAGACTCAGGTTCAGTTCCTGGGTCAGGAAAATCCCCTGGAGAAAGACATGTCAACCCACTCCAGTATTCTTGCCTGGAAACCCTATAGACAGAGGAGCCTGGTGGGCTGCTGTCCATGGGGTCCCAAAGGGTCTCCAGGGCTGAGCACACAAGCACACAGAGTCATATGGGACAGAGAAGCATTTCAGTGTGACTATCTGAAAAGATTAATTCATTATTCTAGTACAGTCAAATGGACTCTTCTTTATATGCAGAGGTTAAGTGGCATATAGAAGGTACAGAATTTGGTGTTCAGAATATTTTTGTAAGATACATTTTTATCATTATTGTTGCTATACAGAACAAAGCAAAACTTTAGAGTTAAGTGTGCCTTTATCTCATCAAATATTTCCAGACCTTTTGTTTATGGTGAACACGGTTGATGGTCTACTCAACAAACTTTCTACTTTCCCATTATTAAACTTCTCCTAATTGTATTCAGCATACAAACTCCCCCCACCCCTCACACTTATATTTAGACAATGTGGGTTAGTTGATCCAGACCTCTATAGGGGCCAGAATAGCTTGAAGTTCCTTTACTTCCATGAGGTTATGTAATAATGATTTTTTTTCTTTTTTTTTTTTTTTTGTCCATCAAAAAAGAAACATTTTCATCCCCTGAATGACCAAGTGTGTAGGAGAGAAGCCAGAAAGTGCTGCTTCAATTTAAAGGTCTCATAGAAGATCAAAGGTCACTAGGGTAAGCCGGAAGTTAGGCTTGAGCCATCTCTGAACTTCCAATATATCTATCACTATATTATATTGTACTTGTAAGTTTGTATCTGGTTCTCTGGTACCTGCTGCAGAAACCATCCTAATTCTAATGCAGAGCTTTGAAACAATCCAATTAGAAGACTAAGCACAGATTAGGTTTTGTTCATATGTTATTCTGTGGCAATCTCTCATAAAACATTCATATGCAGATTTTTTAACAGTACAGATTGACCTTTTAGTATTCTAAAATCTTTCTATAATATGACATAATTTCTTGTTAGCCTAAGACAAACTCAATTAACTCTGAGCATTCCTGTTATTTCAGATAAACCCAACGGCATGTCCTTAGAGGAAGCTAATTGGCTTCCCAGTACAATGCATATTATACTAATTATAATATATCTTCTGAACATGACAAAATACATGTGCCTTAAATTAACTTCAATTGAATTTAGGGAGACTGGGGTGATACCTCCATATTTATATTCTTTTTTAAAATAGGCTTACTTCTCCCCAACTCTAGCTATTTATCCAGTCAAATGAAAATGCATTTCTGTAAAGTAATCAAGGTGTCAAGAAGAAACTACGGTATCTGTAGAGTGGAAGAGGGTCATAGAATCAAATTCGATTTAAGCATATTTCAAGCCATGAGAAAAATAAATTGCTAGTTGGCTTTACTTTTGAAAAATACCTTTTCATACATTTATTGAGACATTTGAAGGACTTTTATGGACTTTTAGCTTTATAATAAATAAGCTACACATTTTGTTTGCATACACTGAACAGCACTTAAAGTGAAAGCAGAACGAAGTATCTATATGATGTCATTTGAAAACACAGGGCCAGGTTCTCCTATTTGTAGTTGCTTGAGGGTTGCCTTTGTGCCACAAGAATGATTTCATTTACTTACCCTATGTGCTCTCTCCCATACCCACAAATGTCCCATATCAGCTCTCCGCTTTAAAGAAGCAAAATTATATTTGATGGTGTCATACGAAGACCAACTGTCTTTTGCTGTTACGAATTTCATCTTCAAGAACTCTCCTGTGTAGGCCAATAAGATGGACTCCAACTGGAGACAGAAGGAATCGAAATCAAGCTATTCTTTCCAGATGTATCAACTTGAGGAAAGACAGCATGACTTGCCAAAACCACAGAGCTACTTATTGTAACGCTATTCTGAGGCCCCAAATATCAGACTAGTTCAATCTATCGCTATTACCCTAAACATCCAAATATATGAGAGAGCAAAAGCACTGATCTTAAAATCATTATGATTATCTTCAGTTCAGTTCAGTTGCTCAGTTATGTCCAACTCTTTGTGACCTCATGAATCACAGCACGCCAGGTCCCCCTGTGATGTATATAATATAATCTTGGCTCAGTGGGTAAAGAATTGGCCTGCGATGCAGGTTCAACCCTTCTGTTGGGAGGAGGAAATGGCAATCCATTCCAGTATTCTCTAGTCCTTGGAGCCCCCAAAAGTCAGACACAACTGGGAGACAAAGTACTCATAATATAATCTTAATTATAATAGATGTAGATGCTATTTCCATAATCTCCTTCAATCTTTATCAATTAGTGTGTGCTCGGTGTCTAAGTTATGTTCAACTCTGTGACACCAAAGACTGTATCCCACCAGGCTCCTTCTTCTATGGGCTTCTCCAGGTAAGAACACTGGAATGTTGCAGTTTCTTTCTTCAGTGGGTCTTTGGGTCTCAGGGATCAAACCCACATCTCCTGCATTGGCAAGCAGATTCTTCACCACTGAGCCACCAGGGAAGCCCCTTATCAATTAGTACTTGATATTAATATTATGCCAACTTTAGAAATAATGAAACTGGCTTGGAAATTAACATCAAATGTAACATATGAGAAATATGTACAAGATCTTACATTTGGATTCTGAAATTACTAAACTCAGGACTAAACTTAAACTTGTTCAGTAGATAACTTTCTCCATAAGTTTGGAAGAACAGATGATGACCTCCAATTTAACACATACGTTCCCAGGTGACGCTAGAGGTAAAGAACTTGTATGCCAGTGCAGGAGATGTGCAAGACAGTGGATTACTTCCCTAGTTTGGGAAGATTCCCCGGGAAGAAGCACAGCAATCCACTCCAGTTTTCTTGCCTGGATATTCGTATGGACAGAAGAGCATGGTGGACTCCTTTCCTTGGGATCACACAGAGTCGGACTGACTGAAGTAACTTAGTATGCAAGCACGCACACACACACACAGATACACATAACCATTTCCCCTGGTTAAATATCCATATTCTCAACCATTGTTTTTTGTTTGTTTTACTCAGATAGTCTCTGTTTTATTACTTCTTAGTTTTTTTTTTCTTTCTCCTTTCCTTTCATACATTTACTGGTACAGACATTGCAGTTTTGGAGAGTATTAATCAAGCTACATATGTCTCAGTTTCTGAACATGACATCTTTGGAGATCTCAGGTCAAAAGTAAATGGTTAAGGAGAGGATGACTGAAGTGGGCAACCAAAGTTGGGCACCTTCCCCCATTTTTTTGTGCAAAAAATTTGAAACTTGGACACTGAGACTGAGTTTCTCATTAATTTCTGTTAAGAGGTTGAACTAGGAAGCAATGGAAAGTCACATGATTTTACTCCAAAGTGGAGAATGCTCCTGTTCAGAGAGAGAGAGAGAGAGAGAGAGAGAGAGGAAGGATGGTTGGAACAGGAGAAGCAGAGCATAGAAGCTCTACATTTAGAGAGATAAACAGAATAGGAATATGGGGTCAGATGACTTTCTGGGGGGCGCTTCAATCTATTATGCAGTCCATAGAGCAACCATCATGCTTTCTTTATGTGCACAAAGTCCAAATAGCAATGAAAAAATATATAAAAAACAAAACCATATGACTAAAAGCAAAGAAAAGATTCCTGAGAAAAACGTATTTTTTTATTCTCAAAAATGGTAACTGGGAGGTGGATCATAGAGGATCCTGCTGTGATGTATGTCTGAAAGTGTTTTGCCTATGTGTGGTACATATACACAATGGAGTATTACTCAGCGCTCAAAAAGAATAAGTTTGATGTAGTTCTAATGAGATGGATGAAACTGGAGCTGATTATACAGAGTGAAGTAAGCCAGAAAGAAAAACACCAATACAGTATACTGACACATATATATGGAATTTAGAAGATAGTAATGATGACCCCGTAAGTGAGACAATATAAGAGACACAGAGGTATAGAACGGACTTTTGGCTTCTGAGGGAGAGGGAGAGGGTGGGATGATCTGGGAGAATGGCAACAAAACATGTATACAATCAAATAAGAAATGAAGCGCCAGTCTATGTTCAATACAGGATACAGGAGGCTTGGGGCAGATTATACAGAGTGAAGTAAGCCAGAAAGAAAAACACCAATACAGTATACTGACACATACATATGGAATTTCGAAGATAGTAATGATGACCCCGTAAGTGAGACAATATAAGAGACACAGAGGTATAGAACGGACTTTTGGCTTCTGAGGGAGAGGGAGAGGGTGGGAAGATCTGGGAGAAGGACAACGAAACATGTATACAATCATATGGGAGATGAAGCACCAGTCTATGTTCAATACAGGATATAGGATGCTTGGGGCCGGTGTATGGGATAATCCTGGGAGATAAGGGGGGAAGGAGGTGGGAGGGGGCTTCAGCATGGGGAGATCGTGTACACCTGTGGCTGATTCATGTCAATGTATGGCAAAACCAATACAGTACTGTAAAATAGAATAAAGTATTAAAAAATAATTTAAATAACTTACATAACACTGGCGATGTGAATTTAAAAAAAAAAAAGGAATTTCTACACAGAAAGACCATCAATTTCTGGTATCTGACTCTTATAAATAGCTCATTTTCAAACTGGCAAAGGGTAGGGAAGCAGCATTGCCTTGTGCTCTCCTGAGCCTATTAATGAACCTAAATATCTGATAAAATTGTTATGAAAATCAGATAATTGGTATATCCAATCTTCAAATTTTAATTTCTCTCTTTGAACTTAAAAGGGGAGGGAGGTGGGAGGGGCGTTCAGAACTGGGAACTCATGTACACCCGTGGTGGATTCATGTTGATGTATAGCAAAATCAATACAATATTGTAAAGTAAAAGTAAAATTTTTTTAAAAAATAAAAAAAGAAAGAAATGATGATACATTTGTATGTTTAATAATGCAAATTAGAATATGATCTTGATTCAGTTGTAAACTTTTGTTGAATCTCTGAGTAAGAAAATAATCTAATATAAAATACCATTATAAAGTGTAATCTATAATTTTCAGGTATATATGTTTTAATATCACGAAAATCATTATCCTACTTAAGCTAAAGCTATTTAATGTTTCAATTGAAACATTGAGTGTCGGAGTTTTCTCAAATATTTGTAAATATTTTGACAGCCTGGACTGAAAATTGTTTCTTAAAAAATAAGACCCATGATGTAAAATATCATTCTCATTGCTTTCTGTTGTTATTATTCATTCTTTCAAATATAATCCTTATAACAAGTAGAGAATGAAACAACTGCATCCCTGCAGTTTGTCTCAGGAAGATAAAAAACGTTTTCCCAATTTGGTGTTCCCCATGTGTGCATTAGTCAGGCAGAGTTAATGGAGCTATCTATCACTTCCAGCCTTTCTCTGTGAGCAGGGAGTAGTGGTTGACCTAGCTGACTCAGCTCAGCTAGTTTGTTACTCATACGCTTGCTTCAATGCCATTAGGGTGGGCACATCACAGAGATCTAATGCTCAGTTGGGCAAAGGTATCTGAACTACCGTGTCAAATCTAGAGGTGAATTTTGCAGAGTGTTTCTTAATTCAAATGATGTAGTTGGAAAAAATCAGGAATTCCTATTGTGAATAGAAATGAAAACCTTTGAGCTAATATTTTTAGCAAATTTTAAAATTGATTTAGTCCTTGCTATTATAAATGTGGGGAAATGGGTAAATGGCAAGCAGTTTTAAGCAATCTGTGATATAAATAACCATTCAAACAAGCCAAATAGACTACTAGAGCATAATTAGTAATTGTTGCAAATATTTTGGATCAAATCACAAAGATAAAATGATTAAAAAAAGAAACAATTACTTCAAAATCTTAGAGTCAGGATGATTACCATTTCCGAATATATTTGTACTACGATGGTTTGCTAATTACCAAAAAATTCATATGAAAAATATCATTGACTGGAGGCTAAATGTCAAGTTTGCCTTTATAACTTTTCCCATAATTCCCCAAATTTGAGTTCAATAAATGTGGAGAAAGATTGAGAAAATGATTAAACAGGTAAAATTATATGTACTACTGTATTTACATCCTTCTTGCCCACTCCAACCCCATATAAATTATACCTTTAAAAAAAAATCTTTGAAGTATTTAATTATTGGGTTTAGGGCTTTGTGTCATTTCTTTTCCTTTCCCTAGATTCCATCATTTTTGAATAATGTAGAGATCTAGGCATGTACTATCTTTGACATGTCAGAATGATTATTTCTAGAGAACTGTCAAGTTAGATCAGCTTTCATCCTTTGCTAAAGCTTGAACTAGAGTATTTAATTCAAGAACTGCCTTTCTGAATTTGACAGTATGACACTAAGAATTTAGTAATACATATGAGGTATACACCTGGAATTTGAATGATTTTCTGAATGTCTAGAACTTGAATATAAATGTTAATAAATAAATGATAAATAAAAATAATATAATAGTTCTAACA
>SJYC01129654.1:0-29558 GCA_006408675.1 Madoqua kirkii | reverse complement strand
GATCTTGATGCTGAGAGGGATTGGGAGCAAGAGGAGAAGGGGACAACAGAGGATGAGATGGTTGGATGGCATCACCAACTCAGTGCACATGAGTTTGGGTGAACTCTGGGAGTTGGTGATGAATAAGGAAGTCTGGCATGCTGCGATTCATGGGGTCACAAGGAGTCGGACACGACAGAGCAACTGAACTGAACTGGGATCATTTTTCAAGGTTTTCAATCATATTTGAACTATTTTTGTAAATTTTATCACTGAACCATTATTGTAACGCTTCAAAATAGCTATAATATGTGCAATTGACAGTGTAATTTTGAAAATAAAATACTATTCATAAAAAGCCTTTAAAAGTTTTTGACGTGGAAGAAGCATGCTACATCTATTTGAAGTGTTACCTTAAAGTCATAGGTGCAGATATTGATAAAGTAACTCTTTAGTACTTGAAGCTTCAACAATACTTATAAGTAACCATATGATTTTTGACGTATACTTCCTTTTACTTCCACTTCCCTATATCCTGATTTCTCACTTTCGTATTACTCATTATGATCTTTAATAGTAGTGGATAAAGGAATCAGTCACCTTCAATCTGCTCTTTTAGAGCTTGTAAAAGTTTTACTATTGTACAGATAATTGTACAATTGCACAAATAGTCAAACTGATGTATTTTCACTGCAAACAAACTGAGATATAAGATAAAGTTTGCATATATGCTAAGTCATTACTGTCGTGTCTGACTCTTTGTGACCCTATGAACTGTAGCCTGGCAGGCTCCTCTGTCCATGAAATTTTTCAAGTAAGAGTGGGTTGCCATTTCCTTCTCCAGGGGATCTTCCTGACCCAGGGCTTGAACACATGTCTCATATTGCCCTGTATTGGCAGGTGGATTCTTTACCACTGTGCCTCCTGGGAAGTCCTAGATACATAGATAGATAAACACATATAGATAGATAGATAGATATGAAAATGATGAATAGTTTCCAGATAATGCTCTATCAGATACGTTAATGAAAAACACTTACTGTTAAAAATATTTTCAGTAACAGACTTCCCATGAAGGGAAGATGAGTTGGTCTAATTGAGTAAGTTAATGTGTGCAGTCAATACTTGTATCATTGACAGATCAAATCCATAAATGAAAATAAGCAAAACAGAAAAGCTTTTATACATCCTACTCTGCAATTTTAAAGAAAGAAAAATTACACATTGAGGGTATTCAGCATCAAGAAGATGAGATGGGAGGAATAGATATTCGCAAGATCCCTCTTAGTCTATGGATTTGCAAATTCTGGATCTCCTAGAAAGAAATAAAATTAATTTTAGTTGGAGGGAAGTTTTCTTGACAATTGTAAGCTTCTTTTGAATAATTTCTCAGTGCAGAATCTCTGTGGAATAAACATGAGGCTTGGTTATTACACATGGGCCATAGACAGCAGACACCAGAATTCATAGTCAGACAGCACTCTTACAAACTCAGTTATAATTATTAGAAAGTGTGTTCCAAGTTCTTCTACTTTTATCTTTAGAATGTCAACAGTAAAGCTTAGAATGTTCAGTTAGGAGGCTTTATATGTGGTGTAGAAAATCATTACTCATTTTTAAGGTTGAGATAATTTTATCAATTTTATCATGTTGGATAAAAAATTATCACAAAAGCTTGGACTTAACATCAGTTTACTATCTCCAAGTTTCTGTAGCTCTGTAGTCTAGGCAGACAGGACTGGGGACTCAGCTTAGGGTCTCGTGTGGGCTGCATGGTAAGCCACTTCAGTCATGTCCAACTCTCTGCAGTTCTATGGACTGTAGCCGTCAGGCTCCTCTGTCCATGGGATTCTCTAGGCAAGAATACTGGAGTGAGTTGCCACGTCTTCCTCCGGGGATCTTCCTGTCAGACCCGCGTCTCTGAAGTCTCCTGCATTGGCAGGCAGATTCACTACCACTAGTTCACGCGTAAAGCCCCTAGGGTCTCACGAGGCCTAAATCAAAGTCATAGCAGAGCTGCACTCTACCCTGAAGACGCTAAAGCTAAATCTGCTTCCGATATTATTCAGTTTGTTGACAGAATTCTCAGTCTGTTTGGTTGTAAGAGTGAGATGTTCATTTCATTGCTGTATTATCTATAAATCATTCTTGATTTCTAGAGGTCACCTATATTCCTTGGTTAGTACCCTCAATACCTCATCTTCAAAGCCAGAAATGATAGGTCAGGTCTTTTAATTCTTCATATATCTTTAGCTAGCATGTATGCTATCTTCCTTATTTTTTTTTCTTCTGATTTATTTTTATGATTTTAAAGGATCATGTAATTATGTAACTATATCTGGCCAACTAAAATAATCCAAGATAATTTCCTTATATTGAGGTAAGCTAATTAATAACATTTATTTACATCTGCTAAGTGACTTTTATAATATAACACTACCTGACACAGGGGAGAATGACCCTGGAGGCCACAATTCTGCTTATGGTGCTAATGAAGAAGAAGGCTATGCTTTGGGAGATGATAGTAAGAGGAAGTAATTTAAAAGGAAGGGAACTGGAGAATGACTTGACAAAGCGTTGGCTGCATTTACTTACCCGGTGTTTCAGTTAAAAAATGAACCATGTCTAGAGTAGTTAAAAGGACTTGATAAAGTCATATCTGTGGCTTCCGTGCTCTGTGTTAGGAGGTTGGAAAGAGCTGCTGTTTAACACTGCTTCCTCTCTCAACCTGGAGCATGACCAGAAATATTTGATTTTGCTTTCTCAAGAAACATATGTCTCCCATTTTCTAAATGTTGAGTTAAATGGCAGTTGCCCCTCCATGAAGCCTGCTGTGTCAAGATGAGGTGATTCTGAGTCAAGGGTGGGACACATGGAGAGCCAGAAAGTGGGTCTGGGTGAAAACTCTTATTTTAAAAAAATATTCTCATAATAGACTTCCCCTAAAGGGCAGACTGGGTTTAACTTCCTTACGCATCACCCGAATAGTTGTTCCTTGTTCTGAAGTTCCCTTACTGGTCTTCATTTTTGTCAAACAAGCCAAGCTTCTTCTAACTAGAGAGCTTTTGTCTTAATTGCTATTTATTTATATCTTACTGTAACTCTCCTTGAACTGTTTCTTATAATTTAGGTTATAAGTTATAAGAATTTAACAATTCTGCCACCATTCAAGAATCTGCAGCCAGCGAGATGTTCAGCTTGACGGGGAGAATGAGTGGACCTTGATCAGGCCACGAGTCACTTTGTAGGAAAACTCAGCCACGAATGGCAGCAAGGCAAGAAGCCACTGTTGCTCTATTTTCAGTTTCTTAAGGAACCTCCATAGTGGCTACGCCAACTCACATTCCTACCAAGAGTAATAGGAGGTTCCCTTTTCTCCAGTCTTCTACAGTATTTGTTAGTGCAGGGAACTCTGCCCAATATTCTGTGATAACTTAAATGAGAAAAGAATCTGAGAAAAGAACCTGAAAAAAGAATAGGAACATGTATATGAATAGCTGAATCACTTTGCTGTACACTTGACACTAACATTGTTAATCAACTGTATCCAGTATAAAATGAAAGCCTTTGAACAAAGAAGCCCCTTGTGGAAAAGAGGAGTGATCGGAATCCAGAGGATTTCTAAATTGCTCATCTTGACACAGCGATGTGTATACTTTCTCCTTACCCAGTATCAGTCCTCTGGGAAAAGAAACAAGAAAAGTAGTTAATTGAATAAGTTTGAGCCTTTAAATAATATGGTCTTCTGATTACCACTGTGTGGGAGACTTGGAGAAAAGCTCAATGTGTGCTAAACAAAACCTATCATTTTTTAGTAGGAAAGAAAAGTAATCTGAGGTGGGCAACACTTAGCTATTCCACCCAAAAGTTGATGGCACATTTCAGATGAAAGGAGAAGGAAATGGCAACCCACTCCAGGATTCTTGCCTGGAGAATCCCATGGACAGAGGAGCCTGGTGGGCTACCGTCCATAGAATTACAGAGAGTTGGACACGACTGAGCGACTTCACTTTTACTTTCAGACAACTGAGTGCTGTAATACAGACATTTAGTAAAACTTTATTAGCAAAGCAGTTACAAAACAGTTCATGAATTTCATTTTGTAAACTTTATGAAATTTCACTATGGAGGCGCTCCCCTAGAACCAAAATCAAAGAGAAAGCTGCAAAATTCAGAAGTGGGATGCACAGATAGTGATTAATTAATGAGGCCTGCCCTCAAGGACGTATTCAGAACTTTCTAGATATTAACACCGTATTTATGCAGGAGCATTGACTTTGTGTAAGGAATTTGTCAACTCCACTTTGTTAGTACTCTAACCATCAATGAGACTCCACCTTAAACATTAGTCATTCTAGTTGAGGGGACACCAGTTTTACCAATAAAATCCAATTCCTCAGTGTGATGATAGATAAACTCATATTGGCTCCCCCTGGAGTATACACTTTTTGCTGTAAAAGTAGAATTCAATTATTCCTAGGATATGAATTCTTGATTAAGGCGATAGATGCCCTTATATTCAAAGCTCAAGATAACAGACACATATGCATTATAAAACTATGCAACTTGACACTTTTAAGTAAGTGAATATTATAACACATAGTCTCTTAATGTGATTTAATTTTAGCATGAATAAAATCAGACGGTAATGGAAGATGTCTGTGAGGTAACATTAAAGCTAAAACCTAAAGTATAAGAAACAGTTCAAGGGGATTTATAGTAAGATATAAATAAGTAAAATAAGACCAAGTCTTTTTAGTTAGAAGAAGCTTGGCTTATTTGAGAAAAATGAAGAAGATAAAGGGAACTTCAGAGCAAGGAACAATTATTAGGGTGGTACACAAGGAAGTCAAAGAAGAATGCAAGGTAGGTTAGATCACATATGACCTTGCAATCCCAGAATAGTATTTGCGTTTTGCAATAAATAAAATGCAAGTGCATAGAGATTCTGAGACGGACATACCGTAATATGATTTATATTTATAAAGGATTATTCTGGTTCCTAGGGACTGTTGAGAAATAATATTCTAAAGGAAGAGACAAATTAGAGTCTGGAACTGTACTCCTGAAAAGATCAAGGGGTTATGCACAGTTACAGAGAAAGTAGGGAGTAGCAATTCAATTTTAAATAAAATATAAATTTAGCATGACTTGCTTATGATAGGATTAGCAATCCAGGCCTGAATACTTGCATCTCTTCAAAATCTATGTGTTGAAACCTAAACCCCAGTATTAATGTGTTTGGAGGAGGGGCATTTGGGAGATGATTAGATAATGAGACTGGAGTCCTTTTGTATGGGATGAGTACCATTATAAGAGATCTCTTGCCCATTGTGCTATTGCATATCTTGGACATGCTAGAAGATGGTCATTTATGAAATAGGAAGCATATCCTACTGTTGCAGAGCTGTAGATGTAATGATGCTATTTATTTATTATTCTTATGATAAAACTTTTAAAGGAGGCTCTGAGACACTAATTTAAAGAATAGTTCAGTTCAGTTCAGTTCAGTCGCTCAGTTGTGTCTGACTCTTTGTGACCCCATGAATCGCAGCATACCGGGCCTCCCTGTGTGGATCACAATAAACTGTGGAAAATTCTGAAAGAGATGAGAATACCAGACCACCTAACCTGCCTCTTGAGAAATTTAAAGAATAGGTCAGTTGCGTATCAGATATATGTGCATAGGTTTTCTTCTCTTCTTTTCCTGATTCTTGTGGTTTCTATAGAAATTGTCCATAATTATACATACTCACACAATCATGCTTCCTCTATCCAAATGAATTTCAATGATAACCTGGTGACAAAAGTTTCACAATGTGTGTATACCCTTTTGTTGATCTAAGGATATAACAATATAGCTCTATGTATCAAATAAATATATTCTGTACATCTGGAACCACACATAGCTACATACACACTCCCATGCACACACATACCATGTATATGGTGTTTATGAATCATAGCTCTTAAAACAAGGGTAAACATATACATTAAAAACAAAATAAATTTTAAATATAGAAAATGTCAAAGATACATGCTATTTAGTAACTATAAGTTCATGTCATTAAGAAAATAGATCTTTTCCAACAGTGGAAAAAGTGTTATAAGTCATAACACCCTGCTGTCAAATTTTATGTACTTGAGTGTATTTGGGAAACAGCATGGAATATGTCCACAATCATAGCAGCATGTATTCCCCAAAAGTATATGTTCACTGAAAATCAACTATTGAAAAATTTTAAAAAAAAGTTCTTATTCTTAAGAGGTTATGAATTACCCTTAGGCCATCTTTATTACTTTGATTGAGAGCTTAAGGCAGAGAGAATTTATGTACCAGGGACATCTGAATACAAAGATGATTTGCACTGGGCAATGGACAATGCAATAGTCAACATAGTGGATTGGCTGCCGTAGGAAGTGACCGCAACAAACACAAGCACGGCAGATAAACTGTAGTAAGTTTTTAGTGCTTAATATATTTTTCAGAACTTACCTAGTTGCTCTTTTAACTTGACTCTTTATTAAGACATGCCAGATTAATATAAAGGAGACTATGTATTGAAATATTTTACTAATGAGCAGAGCAAGTGGAAATAAATGGCTGACACCTGTAGGATATTGTGCCATTTTTATGTGTGGAAAATTGCATGGAATTTTGACACTTTTAAAATACGGCTAAAGAGTCACCTCACACATTATGCCATTGACTTTCCAATAAACCATTAAATTCTTTTTTATTTCTAACATAACTGTTTAACTGCTAGACCAACATAACCCTGCCCAAAGCCTCAGTAAATTGTGCAGACATTTCCATCCCAAAGAGGTAGGATTCAACGGTCTGGGTGCAAAGATCATTACGCAGATGGCAAGCAAGAGGTTAGTGTCTTCTGAATTTCATGAATAAAATTTCTTTTCTCATGGTGGTGCACTCTTCACGTTTGCCTAGTTATTGCAAATGAAGTGCACTGATTCTTGTGGTTTCTATAGAAATTGTCCATAATTATACATACTCACACAATCATGCTTCCTCTATCCAAATGAATTTCAATGATAACCTGGTGACAAAAGTTTCACAATGTGTGTATACCCTTTTGTTGATCTAAGGATATAACAATATAGCTCTATGTATCAAATAAATATATTCTGTACATCTGGAACCACACATAGCTACATACACACTCCCATGCACACACATACCATGTATATGGTGTTTATGAATCATAGCTCTTAAAACAAGGGTAAACATATACATTAAAAACAAAATAAATTTTAAATATAGAAAATGTCAAAGATACATGCTATTTAGTAACTATAAGTTCATGTCATTAAGAAAATAGATCTTTTCCAACAGTGGAAAAAGTGTTATAAGTCATAACACCCTGCTGTCAAATTTTATGTACTTGAGTGTATTTGGGAAACAGCATGGAATATGTCCACAATCATAGCAGCATGTATTCCCCAAAAGTATATGTTCACTGAAAATCAACTATTGAAAAATTTTAAAAAAAAGTTCTTATTCTTAAGAGGTTATGAATTACCCTTAGGCCATCTTTATTACTTTGATTGAGAGCTTAAGGCAGAGAGAATTTATGTACCAGGGACATCTGAATACAAAGATGATTTGCACTGGGCAATGGACAATGCAATAGTCAACATAGTGGATTGGCTGCCGTAGGAAGTGACCGCAACAAACACAAGCACGGCAGATAAACTGTAGTAAGTTTTTAGTGCTTAATATATTTTTCAGAACTTACCTAGTTGCTCTTTTAACTTGACTCTTTATTAAGACATGCCAGATTAATATAAAGGAGACTATGTATTGAAATATTTTACTAATGAGCAGAGCAAGTGGAAATAAATGGCTGACACCTGTAGGATATTGTGCCATTTTTATGTGTGGAAAATTGCATGGAATTTTGACACTTTTAAAATACGGCTAAAGAGTCACCTACACATTATGCCATTGACTTTCCAATAAACCATTAAATTCTTTTTTATTTCTAACATAACTGTTTAACTGCTAGACCAACATAACCCTGCCCAAAGCCTCAGTAAATTGTGCAGACATTTCCATCCCAAAGAGGTAGGATTCAACGGTCTGGGTGCAAAGATCATTACGCAGATGGCAAGCAAGAGGTTAGTGTCTTCTGAATTTCATGAATAAAATTTCTTTTCTCATGGTGGTGCACTCTTCACGTTTGCCTAGTTATTGCAAATGAAGTGCAGCAAACTCAGGCTTGTGCCTAATTTGAGAATTAGAAATAGAAGCAAAATCACTACCACTTCATAGAGATGCTATGTACTCTTGTCTTCCTCCACAGTCAGGAAGACCAAAGGAAATACTGTATAAAAGCTCAGAAAATACATGAGTATTATTAAAGTGCTCACATCTTCTCAGAAGATTAGCCTGATTCATTGGTCTGATTTAGCCACTCCTTATGCTAAGGATAAATCTAGTCCTACTCTGGAGTCTTTCATTTATTAGGTTCCTATTTTCTTTGACAGTAGTTAGTGACCTTTAGAGGGTCTCATTAACTAAGTGCTTTTAACTTGATAGACATTGTAAAGTCAAAGATGAGTGACTGTTGAACATATTAATAAATAAATATATGATTAAATTAATAAAGTATGTACTGATAAATGTAACAGACAAGGTAGATTTTAAAAATAAAATAGGAATAGCTATATTCATAGCCCTGGTATGCATCTATATATCCTTTGCTGAATTAATTCAGTCTCTCATCACATCAATTCTGCAGTATTTGGATTTTCTTTTATTGCATCTTTTCTATATGTTTCCATTAATTTTGTGGGAATCTATACTAGTCTGGGTTTTCCAGAAAAACAGAACCAGTAGGGACTGTTTATAAGAAAGAAATTTATTATAAAAATTTGGTCTACTTGGTTATGAAGGCTGAGAAATTCCAAAATCTGCAATCAGAAAGCTGGATACCCAGAAGGCCAATGTCACATTCTGGTTCTGGTCCAAAGGCTTGATTATCAGGTGAGTCAATAGTTAAGTTCTAGTCCATGTCCATATCTGAAGGCAGAAGACCAATGTCCCAGCTTGAAGACAGTCAGGGAAAGAGAAAGTCTTACTCAGACTTCCTGTTCTATTCAGATCTCCAAGGGAATATATGAGACACACTTACATTAGGGAGGGAAATTTGCTCTCTTCATTCTATCACACTAAATATGAATTTCATCCAGAAACTCCCTCAAAGACACACCAAACATAATGCTAAATCAAATATCTGGGCACTCCATGACCTAGTCAGGTAGGGACATAAAATTAACTATCACAAATTAGTCAGTGATGTATAAAGCCCCCACCCAAATGAGCACTGCATTTGAACATGATAATGATGGGAAACCATCACTTAGAATAGAAAGGAAGAGTGATCCTTAGCCATCACATTGCTAAAAAATAACCGTGACATAAATTTCACACATAAAATACATATTTTATTTATTTTCTTAAGAGTACAGCACTAAATTAAAACCTTTAAGATTATTCAACCAAACTAGGTATATAGCAAGTGTCAGAACTGAACTACTTTCTAGCAATACAATAGGCAAATGCCAAAATATATGGATGTCCTTTTGAACCTCATGCTTTAGTTGAAAGGACAAAGAACATACTAGCATAGTGTTCACTTTGTTGTCTTTATACAACAGAAGGACCTTCAAAAAGAAAAGAAGAGAAAAGGAGTAAAACAGTGGAGATGAATGAATAAAAAATCAACATGGATATAAAGACAATTTTAGGAATGTCCAATCTGAAGTCTTTAATACCCTTCAGTGCAAACATTTGCCTTCAGTCAAACCGACATCCTTACTATATAGTTTTCTACAGGAATAAATTCTCTTTATACTCTTATTTCCGTAGCTCCTAGCCCTCATTTTCTATTAAAAACTTTTTTGATATGTACTGGGAAAACTCAACATTCAGAAAATGAAGATCATGGCATCCAGTCCCATCACTTCATGGGAAATAGATGGGAAACAGTGGAAACAGTGTCAGACTTTATTTTTGGGGCCTCCAGAGTCACTGAAGATGGTGACTGCAGCCATGAAATTAAAAGATGCTTACTCCTTGGAAGAAAAGTTATGACCAACCTAGATAGTAATTCAAAAGAAGAGACATTACTTTGCTGACTAAGGGACGTCTAGTCAAGGCTATGGTTTTTCCTGTGGTCATGTATGGATGTGAGAGTTGGACTGTGAAGAAGGCTGAGTGCCGAAGAATTGATGCTTTTGAACTGTGGTGCTGGAGAAGACTCTTGAGAGTCCCTTGGACTGCAAGGAGATCCAACCAGTCCATTCTGAAGGAGATCAGCCCTGGGATTTCTTTGGAAGGAATGATGCTAAAGCTGAAACTTCAGTACTTTGGCCACCTCATGCAAAGAGTTGAGTCACTGGAAAAGACTCTGATGATGGGAGGGGTTGGCGGCAGGAGAAGGGGACGACAGAGGACGAGATGGCTGGATGGCATCACTGACTCGATGAACATGAGTCTGAGTGAACTCTGGGAGCTGGTGATGGACAGGGAGGCCTGGTGTGCTGTGATTCATGGGGTCGCAAAGAGTCGAACCTGACTGAGCGACTGAACTGAACTGAACTGAGGAACACGTTATCATGAGTTGAGAAATAGACTACCAACAAATAATGTGATCATGCTCTTTATGGGCAGACATTAACTGTCAGCATAAATAAGCTATTCCTATGATTCCACAGCAAAGGGAAGCGAAAGTGTCAGAGCAGTGATGCTGAATACCCCAGTTCTTTCGCTCTCATTGTCCTTCTACGGGGTCACATTGTCTCCTGCCTGGATCCTAGCCCACATATGGCAAGGGTGGAGCTTCCTAGCAGTACTTCTTCCTCACTCATCTCCAATAGAGAAGAGATTCAATCTGAGTGATCTCCTTAGAAGACATGAAAGTGCAAGTGTTCGTGTCTGACTTTTTGTGACCCCATGGACTGTAGTCTGCCAAGCTCTTCTGTGCATGGAATTCTCCAGGCAAGAATACTGGAGTGAATCCATTCCCTTCTCTAAAGGATCTTCCCAACTCAGGGATCGAACCTAGGTCTCCTGCATTACAGGCATATTCTTTACCATCTGAGCCACGACGGAAGCATGGATGGTGTCAAATTTCCCATAGTCACATCACCTCCAAAATGAATATCTGGGATTGTTGGGAAGTGGAGTGCTGGTGGGGAGCAGTTGGCAAAGGTTATCATTGCTGTCATAAAAATATTTAAAATGTTGGGATTATATAACACCAGAACTAAATTCACTAGGAATAAGGTCTAAAACGGCTTCCCTGGTGGCTCAGAGGTTAAATCGTCTGCCTGCAATGCAGGAGACCTGGGTTCGATCCCTGGGTCAGGAAGATCCCGTGGAGAAGGAAATGGCAACCCACTCCAGTACTCTTGCCTGGAGAATCCCATGGACAGAGGAGCTTGGTGGGCTACAGTCCACAGGGTCGCAAAGAGTCTGACAGGACTGAGTGACTTCACCTTCACTTTCAAGGTCAAAAACATATGTGATTTGCAATTGGGTCCCTTTGTTATGGCCAGAGTTTTAGCATTTGAAATTAACATCATTAATGGGTTAGCCAACCAGTCCATTCTAAGGGAGATCAGTCCTGGGTGTTCTTTGGAAGGAATGATGCTAAAGCTGAAACTCCAGTACTTTGACCACCTCATGTGAAGAGTTGACTCATTGGAAAAGACTCTGGTGATGGGAGGGATTGGGCGCAAGAGGAGACGGGAACGACAGAGGATGAGATGGCTGGATGGCATCACTGACTTGATGGAGGTAAGTTTGCATGAACTCCGGGAGTTGGTGATGGACAGGGAGGCCTGGCATGCTGCGATTCATGGGGTTGCAAAGAGTCGGACACGACTGAGTGACTGAACTGGACTGAACTGATCTGAACTGAGGTACTAGTAATTTATATTATATGTGTATTATTTTTTAGCAATGACCAACAAGGTTAGATAATTTATATACTGTAGAAAAGTATATAGGGAAGTCTCCAATAAATCCAGTCTGAAGTAGAGTTAAGATAAGCTTATATATCACATAAGAAAATTCTGTAAAAAGTAAAATTTTGTTAATGATAATCACAATCTATATGATGTTAACAGTTATGTAAATTTCAGTCATAATTTTTCTTAGTCTTTACTTATTTGAGAGTTCTCAAACATGAAACCAATGTACAACAAAGATGTGAATGTGAATCTGGGCTCCAAGACTGGTTTATCAGGTTAAGACAGTCAATCCTATTCTTTAGTAAATTATCTTCTTTTGCTTTCTCTGTAAAAACAGGTCCATAAGCCTTTTGGGGTTGGCTTCTTAATGGTTTCCATTTAGACATGCCCTGAAGTAATTCCTACCAGGATTCAGTTATGTGGTTACTTTGTCCTTTACAGTTAGACTTGATGATAGTGAAGAGCCCTTGCATGGCTCATATCCTGTGTTCCTACAAAAGTTTAATACCAAAAATGGACCATGAGATTCAGCAGCAGACATATCTCCATAGCAATGATAATTGCATACGAAAGAAATTAACAAATTTCTTCCTTAAATTATTGCAAATATACAATGAAAATTTCTTGTTAATTCAGCCAATTCATTTTCATTAGGTTGGGTCCCATTCACTGTGTGGTGAAGGGCATTTATTTTTACTGACCACAGCACTAGACAGTCCATTTCATTAGGCTCAGTTAATGTATATATGTCTCTCTCCTTTTCCTCCCTTCCCTTCCCCTTCCTCTTTCCCTCCCTCCTCACCTCTCTCCCTCCCTCTCTCCCTCTCGTCCTTCCTTCTTTCCATCAACACTGATTTAACTCAATTATGCCTTATCTAAATCATATTTCAGTGACCTGAAATACTGCACTGAGGGGTACAACCCTTTTTCTTCCATGATTCTCTAAAAATGCATTACATGACTTTATGCCCTATGTGATCTCATTATGAGGTTGAAGTTAAACTGCTCCTCAGTTCAGTTCAGTTCAGTTCAGTTGTTCAGTCGTGTCCGACTCTTTGCAACCCCATGAATCGCAGCACATCAGGCCTCCCTGTCCATCACCAACTCCTGGAGTTCACTCAGACTCACGTTCATTGAGTCAGTGATGCCCTCCAGCCGTCTCATCCTCTGTTGTCCCCTTCTCCTCCTGCCCCCAATCCCTCCCAACTTCAGAGTCTTTTCCAATGAGTTTGCTCTTCGCATGAGGTGGCCAAAGTACTGAAGTAATGACCGCTATATATAAGCAGACCTCAAATCCTTCAATAGTATGAAATATACTTCTTTAGTCTTTTTAAGATGTCACTTTGTCCAAATGTATATGTCTGCATCATCTCAATTCTTGGCATGTTGCTCTAAAATAACATTGTTTCAAATTTTTCAGATGGTATGGCACTATTCACAACATGTCCATAATATCCAGACAAGTTTGGAAATTCTTCCAGACAACCTGATCCACAGTTATTTTTTAACCACTGATGACTCATTAGTGAGGACAGAACCCTTGGCTTGTTTGTAATTTCCACGCTACACTCAAGTTCATTCAACATGTCAGTTCAACAATGTGTGATGTGTCAACTTCAAAAATTAAACGAGCCAGACAACACAGCACTTGCTCTACAAAGAAATTGGTTTGTTTCCCAACTTTCCATTGCTAGCAAAACTGCTTTGACTTCTGTTTCCCACAAGCCTCATGTCTGGCTCAATTCCAACTTCTATTTTCTGTTTGTTCATCAGAAATTTGCTTTATCAGCTGAGAAACATACCCAAAGAGTTTTTTCATTTAAAGATCTTGTCTTTTTATGTAAATGTTTCCATTTCTGACCCAAGGGTTACCGACAATTTAAGGCGCTTTTATTTTCTTTCAGAAACGTTCTTGTAGCATATAAGGGAGATAAATATTCCTGTGTAAACCAAATTCTTTATTATTTGCTTATTTCTAGCTCTGAGGATCTCGTTTCCTCTTGCTGTTCTTTGGCACAAATAAAATGTGAATGCTCAAACCTAGAACTGCAAATTAAAAGTATACATGATAATGTATGTGCACAGATGAAAAGGTGGCAAAATGAAAACAAAAGTCAATTTGGTGTATTTATACACTCCCCTACCCCTCCATGGAAAGACCTATCCATGCTTGGTTAGCTTCCTGACCCTGCTTTCAGCACATAGTTTTATTAATGAAATAACAGACGACTGAAAGACAACCGAGAAACTGCTGCTCCTACAAACTGAGTTAGCAAGGGAAAATGAGAGGTTCAAGCAAGCCAGCGTGATCTAGGGTGAATCAGTCAGTGTGAAAATGGGTGAGACACCGAATCAAAAGTATGGAGAATGAGTCTGGAGAAAAAAGAAAGAAGTTCTAAGACACTTTGATATATCTCATAAACAGTACTTGTTATTTTCATATAACACTAAAACAAAGATGTTAAATCACCTTCAATTTTTATTGCTTGATAAGCTAAGAAAATTTAACTACAACCTTCATGTCAAGACAGGGTGACAGATAATATTATGCAGGTTACATATGTTAACATGTACATTTATACATTTTTTAATAGTTGTTACTTCTCAAGAGAAGAATTGAAGAGGGGTGAAGATTGATTTCTATGTATACTTTCTGCATTGCTATATGGTGAATATTTTAAGTAAGCATACATTATTTTGTCAGTTTGACAATAAACAAATTAACAAATTTTCTATAAAATATGACCTATAGAACACTAACATCTTGTTAACTGGTTGGCAGTTAGTCAGTAAAGAGACATTTATCACCTTGGTGATAATCACTGATGGGATGAAACAAGTATTAGTGAAAAATAATACCATTTCAAACAATGCTATTGAAGAAATTCTAAGAATGTTTACATTATCTTGAATCCACATGAACCTCTCACTCAGATCCACTGCCTCTCAAAAGAAAAAAGAAAAATTTGAAAGACAGTCTTTTATATCCAATCCTCCTTGATATATTAGCTTTCACCATGACCATAATTCATCACTAATCCAGACAGGATTTTTTTTTTCTTTTACCATATCTTTGAGTGCTGCAAAAAATAAATAAATAAATAAAAATAAAAAAAACTCAAGCTTGTAATCAGTCCTCCAAGGCCCTCAGTATCCTATGATTTTGAAATATATATTATTTCTGATGTAAATCCTAGTGAGAAGTTACTAGGAAAGTCATGGATGGAAACATTGAGATATGTTACTGAAAATGGGGGAGAAGAGAAAAGAATCTCATTATAGATAGGCAGGCTGCCTCCTCTTCCTTATGCTCTGTGTGTGATGTGTGCTAATTGCTCAGTTATAGCTGACTCTGCAATCCCATGGACTGTAGCCTACCAAGCTCCTCTTCCATAAAATTATCCAGGCAATAATACTGGAGTGGGTTGACATTTCCCTCTCCAGGTTTTCCCAACTCAGGGATTGAACCTGGATCTCTTGCATTGCAGGCAAATTCTTTACCATCTGAGCCATCAAGGAAGCCTCTTTATGTTGGAGAATGGTCAAATAGCAATACTGCCAGATAAAAATGCTCTCTTGTACACAGGTTCTCAAATATCATATAAATACCTGCTGCACTGATCAGAATTAAACTGAAGGATCTCTACTTTGGAGAAGTAAGTATCCCTTACTACAGAGAAGCCAGCACAGATCAGTCATTTTTTAAAGCTGTCCTTTTTAGAACAAATTAGTCATCTTTGCAGAGATATATGTTACATAACTTAATCGAAATGTGTCTTTTATCTCTCATCTTATTGTCACTCTGCTTATTTAATTTCTAAGCAGAGTACATCAAGTGAAATGCCAGGCTGGATGAATCACAAGCTGGAATCAAGATTGCTGGGAGAAGTAACAACCTCAGATATACAGATGATACCACCCTAATGGAAGGAAGCGAAGAGGAACAAAAGACCCTCTTGATGAAGGTGAAAGAAGAGAGTGAAAAAGCTGGCTTAAAACTTAGCATTCAAGAAACTAAGATCATGGCATCCATTCCCCTCACCTCACGGGAAATAGATGGGGAAAGGGCTTCCCAGGTGACGCTAGTTGTAAAGAACCTGCCTGCAAATGCCAGTGACATAAGATATCTTCCTGGATCGGGAAGATACCCTAGAGGCAGGCATGACAATCCACTCCAGCATTCTTATCTAGGGAATCCCTTGAAATAATTGGACATGATTTAGCAACTGAACAATACACATATATTTTATTTCCACCTAATACCTACAGTTACTTGAACAAGAAAGTCAAAGATGTCTTTTTCCTGTCTGGAAGGAAGAACCAATACAGTGTCCATTGCTGTCTCTTATCCTATGATTTAGACTCAAGTGACAAGCAGAATTAGAAATCTTGGTACCAGATTTGTCCCAGGAAGAGAATAGAGTTCCCAAATCATGCTACAAAAACTAATTATGGATATAATTTCAGAAATTAGGACTATAATCTTATACTGAGGAAGGTGGAGAATTACATGCAATATAGTCTCAAATATGCTAAGGATCACTTCTTTTATATTTATGGAAAAATGTATGTCCATTTCACAAAAAAATATCATGTAGACTGAGAGTCACTGCTGCCAATGGAAAGACTAGAAGGGAAAAAAGACATTTTCCACAGAAACATCTCCATCAACTCAATTTATCAGACACTCTGGGTCTGCCAATACACACACACACACACACACACACACACACACACACACACAAAATTCCCTGTTATCAACAACAGCATTCCTTTGTCTATTTCAAGGCTGAAGTTAAACAATGAGTAGGAATAGCTTTGAAGCTGGAAAATGTTGTAAGAAAGCATGAAAACTTGATGGTGATACTGAGCAATAATGAGGATTGATGTGACTGTTTTCTCAGGCGTCAAGTTGTAGAAGTGCTTCCAACTTTCTAGATAACTAATGGTAAACATCTCTGCATCCTCCTACCTTTTTGTTCAAATAACTCATCTACCATGTGTTGAAGTGTTTGAAACATTCTTTCTCGTAACCATTTGCAAGATGTGAAACTTGATATAGGAAATGACAATTATTTTATTTTTCCATCATTTATCTTCTTCTGAAATTTTTTCTATTTTAAATTTTATTTTAACTTTATTTTGCTTTACAATACTGTATTGGTTTTGCCATACATTGACATGAATCGGCCACAGGTGTACATGAATTCCCAACTCTGAACCCTCGTCCCACCTCTCACCCCATATTATCTCTCTGGATCTTTCTTGTGCACCAGCCCCAAGCATCCTGCATCTTGTATTGAACATAGACACACGTCATTTCTGACATGATAGTATACATGTTTTCATGCCGTTTTCCCAAATCATCCCACCCTCTCCCTCTCCTACAGAGTCCAAAAGTCCATTCTATACATCTGTGTCTCTTTCGCATACAGGGTTATTTTCATCTTTCTAAATTCCATATATATGTGTTAGTATACCATATTGGTGTTTTTCTTTCTGGCTTACTTCACTCTGTATAACAGGCTCCAGTTTCATCCACCTCATTAGAACTGATTCAAATGCATTCTTTTTAAGGGCTGAGTAATACTCCATTGTGTATATGTACCACCGCTTTCTTATCCATTCATCTGCTGATGGACATCTAGGTTGTTTCCATGTCTTGGTTATTATAAAAAATGCTGCAATGAACATTGGGGTACATGTGTCTCTTTCAATTCTGGTTTCCTCAGAGTGTATGCCCAGCAGTGGGATTGCTGGGTCATAGGCAGTTCTATTTGCAATTTTTTAAGGAATCTCCACACTGTTCTCCATAGTGGCTGTACTAGTTTGCATTCCCGCCAACAGTGTAAGAGGGTTCCCTTTTCTCCACACCCTTTCCAGCATTTATTGCTTGTAGACTTTTGGATCGCAGCCATTCTGACTGGTGTGAAGTGGTGCCTCATTGTGGTTTTGATTTGCATTTCTCTGCTAATGAGTGATGTTGAGCATCTTTCAATGTGTTTGTTAGCCATCCGTATGTCTTCTTGGAGAAATGTCTATTTAGTTCTTTGGCCCATTATTTGATTGGGTCGTTTATTTTTCTGGAATTGAGCCCCAAGGAGTTGCTTGTATATTTTTGAGATTAGTTGTTTGTCTGTTGCTTCATTTGCTATTATTTTCTCCCATTCAGAAGGCTATCTTTTCACCTTGCTTATAGTTTCCTTTGTTGTGCAGAAGCTTTTAATTTTGATTAGATCCCATTTGTTTATTATTGCTTTTTTTCCAGTATTCTTGGAGGTGGATCATAGAGGATCCTGCTGTGATTTATGTCAGAGAGTGTTTGCCTATGTTCTTCTCTAGGAGTTTTATAGTTTCTGGTCTTACCTTTAGATCTTTACTCCATTTTGAGTTTATTTTTGTGTGTGGTGTTAGAAAGTGATGTAGTTTCATTCTTTTACAAGTGGTTGACCAGTTTTCCCAGCACCACTTGTTAAAGATATTGCCTTTAATCCATTGTATATTTTTGTCTCCTTTGTGGAAGATAAGGGGTCCACAGGTGTGTGGATTTATCTCTGGGCTTTCTATTTTGTTCCATTGATCTATATTTCTGTCTTTGTGCCAGTATCATACTGTCTTGATGACTGTGGCTTTGTAGTAGAGCCTGAAGTCAGGCAAGCTGATTCTTCCAGTTCCATTCTTCTTTCTCAAGATTGCTTTGGCTATTCGAGTTTTTTTGTATTTCCGTACAAATTGTGAAATTATTTGTTCTAGCTCTGTGAAAAATACCACTGGTAGCTTGATAGGGATTGCACTGAATCCGTAGATCACTTTGGGTAGTATACTCATTTGCACTATATTGACTCTTCTAATACATGAACATGGACAATTATTTTATTTTTCCATCAATTATCTTCTTCTAGATGGAGAAACAGTGGAAACAGTGTCAGACTTTATTTTTTGGGCTCCAGAATCACTGCAGATGGTGATTGCTGCCATGAAATTAAAAAACACATACTCCTTCGGAGAAAAGTTATGACCAACCTAGACAGCATATTCAAAAGCAGAGACATTACTTTGCTGAATATATTCTTGCCTCCTTTGTCGAAGATAAGTTGTCCACAGGTGTGTGGATTTATCTCTGGGCTTTCTATTTTGTTCCATTGATCTATATTTCTGTCTTTGTGCCAGTATCATACTGTCTTGATGACTGTGGCTTTGTAGTAGAGCCTGAAGTCAGGCAAGCTGATTCTTCCAGTTCCATTCTTCTTTCTCAAGATTGCTTTGGCTATTCGAGTTTTTTTGTATTTCCGTACAAATTGTGAAATTATTTGTTCTAGCTCTGTGAAAAATACCACTGGTAGCTTGATAGGGATTGCACTGAATCCGTAGATCACTTTGGGTAGTATACTCATTTGCACTATATTGACTCTTCTAATACATGAACATGGACAATTATTTTATTTTTCCATCAATTATCTTCTTCTAGATGGAGAAACAGTGGAAACAGTGTCAGACTTTATTTTTTGGGCTCCAGAATCACTGCAGATGGTGATTGCTGCCATGAAATTAAAAAACACATACTCCTTCGGAGAAAAGTTATGACCAACCTAGACAGCATATTCAAAAGCAGAGACATTACTTTGCTGAGTAAGGTTCGTCTAGTCAAAGCTATGGTTTTTCCAGTAGTCATGTATGGATGTGAGAGTTGAACTGTGAAGAAGGCTGAGCACCGAAGAATTGATGCTTTTGAACTGTGGTGTTGGAAAAGACTCTTGAGAGTCCCTTGGACTGCAAGGAGATCCAACCAGTCCATTCTGAAGGAGATCAGCCCTGGGATTTCTTTGGAAGGAATGATGCTAAAGCTAAAACTCCAGTACTTTGGCCACCTCATGCGAAGAGTTGACTCATTGGAAAAGACTTTGTTGCTGGGAGGGACTGTGGGCAGGAGGAGAAGGGGACGACTGAGGATGAGATGGCTGGATGGCATCACTGACTCGATGGACGTGAGTCTGAGTGAACTCCAAGAGTTGATGATGGACAGGGAGGCCTGGCGTGCTGCGATTCATGGGGCTGCAAAGATTTGGATATGACTGAGTGATTGAACTGAACTGAACTGAACTGAATTTTAATTTCTACTGGGCTGAATTCTGAACCTTTAAAATTCATATGTTGAACACCTCCCCATTGTTTTGAACATGACTGTCTTTGGAAAGAGGGCCTTCGAAAGCATGTTTAAGTTCAAATGAAGTTGTTAAGATGGCCTTTAATCCAGTCTGACTGGTGCCCTTATGAGAAGCACAAATGTGGGCACACGGAGAGTTACCACGTGCACTTAGAGGAAAGATGGAGGAGAAGGGCAAAAGTTGACCATCAAGAAACCCAAGACAGAGGTCTCAGGAGAAACCAACCTTGCCAACTTCTTAATTGCAGACTTGTGGCTTCCAGTATGAGAAGATGAATCCCTATCATTTAAGCCACTCAGCCTCTTGAAGTTCATTACAGCAACCCTAGAAAATAAAAGCGATCCAGATTTCAAAAAAAGGTTATGTTTATCGTATTAATACCTATGAAAAAAGAAAGTGATAGTCATTCAGTTGAATCCAACTCTTTGTGACCCCATGGACTGTAGCCTACCAGGCTCCCCTGTCCATGGAATTCTCCAGGCAATAATACTGGAGTGGGTTGCCAGTTCCTTCTCCAGGGGATCTTCCAGATCCAAGGATCACACCCAGGTCTGTTGCACTGCAGACAGATTCTTTAGTGTTGAAGCCACTGGGGAATAATGGATCAATAAACTATAAAATTTTATATCACGCTTAGCTCTTTAAACGGCAGAATATTTACATTTTTGGAAACTTTTCTAAAGTATAAGGCACATGTAAAATTAGGTCTCAGCTTTCAGTGTATTCCACCAAGAAGACCCGAGTTGCTACCAAAATAGTCCTGAGACCTCTCTGCGGCTTCAGCCTCCCAGGCAGGCCTCCGAGGTCAATCTGTGCAGTCAGTGGGTGACGGAGCTTGAGAACCTAGGCTTAGGATTCGCTGTTCCACCCTAGTCCCTGACTGATTTTGCTTGGTAACAATGAACAGATGAGGTCATTCCAAACGACTCAGGAACCAATTACTCCATGGGCAGGTGCTTTGGTAAAGCTCTATATTTATGAGGATTACTCTTCATTTCCCATTACTATTATACCTGCACCTTTAAAACTCTATGAATTTTGGCCCAGAGGACAAAAAAAAAAGTTTCCTTTACATTCAGAATTTTTGCAGATGTCTTTTATGAGTTGGTGAGACCTTGTTATTTTGTTCCTTGGCTGCCTTTCTCATAAACGCTGTCAATAACTGCATCCTTAGTCCATGTAGATGTCTAGGGTCCGTTCTGCTATTTATCTCTTCCTTCATCCAAGGTCGTGTTTGTGGTGGGTGATACAATTCAGGCAGAAGTTTGTAAAAGCTTCAACCTCAAACTTAATTAAAATGTCTATTTATCATCAAACATAGCAAGCCATACATTATAGGGATGTTTCCATTTATTTGGCTCTGCAAACATGTCACTTTGTTCAATATAAATTTGACTTCACTCATAGACAGAAACAGCCTTGAAAGTGACAGATCAGTGATATTCTCTTCCCCAACAGAATTAAAGAGACAGTAGATGGAAGGCTGTCAGTTGAGTCTAAACAGGAAGCTGAGAACCAGAGGGTAGACAGGTCCCCAAGCAGGTAATGGAAACTTGTAAAGAGCTTAAAAGAGGAGAAAAGATTATGAAAAACATGGGGTAGCATGGTGTTCTGTCATTTACTTTGCTACAGAATATTAGAAAGGAAAAAAAAAGTAAATAAAAACAGAGAGAAGTGATGAAGAAGCAGCAGGTTTTTACCCAAAGGGAGAAATGCACACACAAAGTTTGAATTTTCACCAAAAGAAAATCAGAGAGGCATCCTGTGTTCATTTCTGATAGACAGATATGCAAATATTATAAGGAAAAATGATTAAAATAGAATTAACCGAGGGAGATTGAAAAATTTTGAAATCTGCAAATAAAATAACCTCATTTACAACCCGCCCTGAAAGTTAGGTATTTTTTTAATTGATAAAATGCTATTTTTAAATAACTTAATCTTTTATTGAAAATTCCCAAATAGAACTGAATCAAGCACTCTGCTGCTTTTGCTGAAGAAAGGGCTTTAAGTACTCAATAAATTTTTCTTGTTAGAATTCTCAAATTCAAGGTGGCCAGAATAGATTTCTAATAGCTAAGAAACCTGACAACCTCTTTTCCTCATTAAAGTATAAAAATATGCTTTAGCTTGCCTGGATTTCATGAAGTTTTGCCTGCAGGTACAGAATTGGTATGTGTTAGGGGCCACAGTTTGTTTGAACTTGGATGGTTTTATAGCCCATTTTAATTAATTTTCTTTGTCACATTCCATATATTTCCTTTACAGCATCCAAGAGACTGTGTAGAGATGCCCCAGGGTGGCTAATTTAACACCTGAAATTTCTATGTTTTTTTCTTTTATGTCTGACATTGACTAGTGGGCAATGATGCCATTGAGTGTGGCATAGAAAATTCCCATAGCAGGCATTTGGTTTTGGATAACTATGCATTAAGAGCTCTTAATAAGGATAGCAATATTTCCTTTGAAGTTCTGGGCAGGACCTCTCGTAATTCCCCATGTTGCTTTTATTTAGCCAGAACATATAGCTGCCCTGATGTTTGCTCTCAGTTCAGATTTCATTAGCTTGGTGTTTGCCTTCACTACTTATGTGATGATGAAAAATTTTTGATTTGAATAAGGCCGCTGGGAATATATACATGTGCCATGTGTACATGATTTGATTAGAAATTCTCTGTGTAGTCAGGACTGAGAGGCCGTGAAATGAAGACGTAATAGCATATCTCAGTCTCTGACCAGGGCAATGATACCATGGGCCGATCACACACAGACCTCCAATTCCCTCACCTATAAATAGGGGAGCAATCGTGCTTTCTTGACAGAATTACTATGTGGATTAAATTAAAGAACAGGTAGAACAGTATCAGGTAAACTGTAAAACAAAACATTAGTTGTTTTACAGCCAGGAAACAAGCATAACATGAGGCGCTAGACGTGAGTCTGAGCTCATTTTCACCACTTTCTAGCAGCTTAACTTCTGTCTGGGCTTCCCAGGTGGCTCACTGGTAAAGAATTCGCCTGCTAGCGCAGGAGACTATGGTTTTTCCAGTGGTGATGTATGGATGTGAGAGCTGGACTATAAGGAAAGCTGAGCACCAAAGAATTAATGCTTTTGAACTGTGGTGCTGGAGAAGACTCTTGAGAGTCCCCTGGATTTCAAGGAGATCCAGCCAGTCCTTCCTAAAGGAGATTAGTCCTGGGTGTTCATTGGAAGGACTGATGCTGAAGTTGAAACTCCAATACTTTGGCCACCTGATGCAAAGAAAGGACTCATTGGTAAAGACCCTGACGCTGGGAAAGATTGAAGGCAGGAGGAGAAGGGGACAACAGAGGATGAGATGGTCGGATGGCATCACCGGTGCGATGGACACGAGTTTGAGTAAGCTCCAGAACTAGCGATGGACAGGGGAGCCTGGCATGCTGCAGTCCATGGGTCAGAAAGAGTCGGACATGACTGAGCGACTGAACTGAATGCAGGAGACGCTGGAGACATGGCATTGATCCTTTGGAGTGGAAAATAGCAACCTATTCCATTATTCTTGCTAGGAAAATACCACGACAGAGATCCGGGTGTGCTACAGTCCACGGAGTCACAAAGAGTCTGACATGACGGAACAACTAAGTACGCACACAGTAACCTCTCTGGCTCAATATCTGTCTTCTGTAAAATGGGAATAATAGAGCCTCTTCTTGCGAGTTTTTGTGAGGCATGACTAAAATACACATAAAGTGTTGTTTACTGAGTACCATAGTGGAAGGGGTTTCCCAGGTGGCGCTGTGGTAAAGAACCTGCTTGCTAATGCAGAAGACTTAAGAGAAGCAAGTTCAATCGCTGGGTCTAGAAGGCCCCTGGAGGAAGACCTGGCAACAAACTCCAGGAGAATCCCATGGACAGAGAAGCCTGGCGGGCTATAAGTCACAGGATCACAAACAGTCAGACATGACTGAAGTGACTTAGCATGTGTGAAACCATCTCTGAAAGGTGATTTAAACAAAAATTGAACAGACTGCTGAGGACCTTCAGAGCTATTCAAGGTGCCTTTTCAAAGAGAAGGGACTTCCCTGGTGGCTCAGATCATGAAGAATTCTCCTGCAGTGTGGGAGACATGTCCCATCCCAGGGTTGTGAAAATCCCCTGGAGAAGGGAACAGCTACCCATTCCAGTATTCTGGCCTGGAGAATTCCACTGACAGAGGAGCCTGGCAAGGTACAGTCCCTGGGGTTGCAAACAGTCAGACATGGCTTAGAGAATTTCACTTCACTTTGGAAAAAGAATAATGAATGATCCCCCCAACCACCACCTTTTTTTAAATTGACTCTATACCATATGTTCAGCAGGATAGGAACAAACTCTGAAGGCTAAAATTTTATCTATTAAATTGCAGCTGGGCTTCCTGGTGGCTCAGTGGTAAAGAATCCGCATGACAGTGCAGAAGACATGGCTTCGATCCCCGATCTGGGAAGATACCACATGCTGCGGGGCAACTAAGCCCGTGAGACAAAACTGTTGAGCCTGTGCTTTAGAGCCCAGAGCTACAACTGCTGAATCCTACATGCCCCAGAGGCTGTGCTCCACAAGAGCAGCCAGGGCAGTGAGGAGCTCGCACGGACAGCTGGAGAGTAGCCCTCACTCACAGCCGCGAGAGAAAAGCTCACCCGGCAATAAGACGCAGCACAGTCAAAAATAAATACATATGATTATTTTAAAAATGCAGCTATAATCTAAATGAGGGTACATACACTAGTCTTGCATTTTTTATTTATTTTTGGGCCCCATTACGCAGCACGTGGGATCTTAGTTTTCCCCAAGCAGGGATGGAACCTGCAGAGTACTTCCCCGCAGAGGAAGCAGAGAGCCTGAACCACTAGCTTACTGGGGAAATTAGTGCTGTCTTTTTTTAAAATGCAAAAATGAATATTGGAACATTATGATCAAATCATAAGCTGGGGTAGAACAAGCTTTTTTCTCTCTCTCACCTCTGTGTTACCAGGTATCTACTATTTTCCCCCGAGCATTAGGAAATATGATAGGCACTCAACTTACAGTTACTGAAACAAGAAATTGGAGAGGGCTCTATCCAACAGTCCAGGGAACTGTACAACTGTCTACACCACTCCTGTTTCCCACGCTGACCTCTGTTATCTTTGGGCATTTGTCAGACAGAGAGTTGCAGCGATTTCTCGTTTCCACACTCTGACCCCCCTTACTCCAGCTCTTATTCTCATATACGTGGCCAAGCATGAGACTTCCTCTTTCATTCAAACTTAGCTTTCTCTAATTCAGTATAATAGTTGTGGGGAACCACAAACAACCCAGCATATCATGGAAATAAAAATAGAACCACTCAATTTTGTCAGAAGAATAATTAACTACAGAGCTGAGGCAATCAGTCCTTAGACTTAGGTGTCAATCAATCAATTGCCTACTTTCCAGACAAGATCTGGACCAACCTTAAATATTAGATTATGAGTCCCTATTTTCCATGGCTTTGGCATTTACTACTATGGTTTATTGTGAATATTTCTCCCACTCTCCCATTTTATTGCTTGCTTTCTCTGTAATATTTTTTATTTCTAACTTAACATTTTTCATATGAAGTAAGTCACTTATGGGGAGTTATTATTTGCCTTCATCCTTCATATGATTGACCTGAAACTGAGTGCCAGTGTGGACAGTTAGGGTCACTAGGCCAGTGCTTTGGTTGGCTCACCGAAATGTTCTTAGAAACAGCTTCCAAGTTTCTGAGGCTTTTGCACAATAGAGGCTCATTTCTTACCCATAAAACACATTGGGGCAGGTGTTTGATGGTGATTTGAGGACCCTGGCTCCTTCCATCTGTGGCTTCATCATCCCCTTGGGTGCCATTATTTTGTCCTGAAACTTTGCATCCAGCTGGCTATAGGAGTAAAAGAGAGTTCCGAGAAGTAATGTAAGAGCCCTTAGGAGTCACCCCTGGAGGTGACGAACATCCCTCCCAGCCTCTCCCATTAGCTAAGACGCAATTAAACAACCATATATAACAAAAGGGAAAAGAGACAGGCAGGCGACCCCAAAGCCAGTGGGAAAGTGAAATATACTGATGAACAGCTAGCCAACTTCTTCCTTTTATGGTCTTCACCTTAGGAAACAAAATGCCCATTTTACTCATTCCCACACCATAAAATACAGACACCTTGTCCTTCAGGGAGCCAACTTAAAGGCCCACTTAGTAATTGCATCCAATTCAAAGTCCACGATCCACAGGAAATAGAGAGTCATTAGTAGCTCCTTGTGATGTAATGATGTATTAACTGAAGGGAGATATTATCTACCACTCCTCAACACCCAATATACAATGTTAGAAAAAGAGGGGATAATTCAGTGAAATTCCTCATTTAGAAAATGAAAGATTGACAGAAAACAGCAGACTTTGGAATCTTTTCTGAAATCCACTTGGGCCATCATTAGGAAAATCCTCTACCCAGGAGATGTGGAAAACTTACCAATTAGGCCAGATTCTGCTCTCCAGAGATGTTCCATTGGCTCTTGCCTTCAGTGGTGCCTGGCTCTTCCCTCCAGTGTATACTTTATTTTCTGCTTTTTTTTCCATGATAAGGGATTTCTCAGGGCATCCTAGTAGGTGCCTTTTGTCTCTGTATTATTAATAATAGCACCTCCTTCTATTCTTCGAAGCATCAGGTCAAGCAACAATTATATGGTTATACCCTGCATGGCCATAAATAAAATGGGTATCAGTGGATATTGCCATCTTGAGGAACATGGGCTAAGTTGCTTGAGTTGTTCATAACTCTTTGCCACCCCCATGGACTGTAGCCCACCAGGCTATCTGTCCATAGGATTTTCCAGGCAAGGATGCTGGAGTAGGTTGTTATTTCCTTCACCAGGGGCTCTTCCCTATCCAGGAGATAAACCTGTGCCTCTTGTATTGCAGGTGGATTCTTTAACCACCGAGACACTGGGGAAGCTTCTTTGAGGACTATAGTGCTTACCAAATTCACTTCTTACCTCTGGCTTTGGAAATTAAAGCCTGTTTTACTGCTTGATCAATCAGTGATTTTTGCAAGATTAGAGTCTGGATTGATTTTTTTTTAATATAATTCCTTCAAAGACTTAAGATGCTTCTGTTCCAAACAATTCTTACTCCAGAAACCTCAATCTAACTTTTTTTCTAGATGTAAATCCTATTCATTTAATCCAGCTGATGCTGACTATTTAGAAGCTATTTGGAATTTTAAAATAAGGTGGGAAGGGAAGTTAACAATAATAATGTGTTACTTGACATTTGACTTTATTTTTAAACCATGAGATCTTGATTCTTTGAAATTTATGATCTATTGTATCTATTGTTTATTCAGTAAGTTGTGTCCGACTCTTTTGCAACCCCATGGGCTATAGCCCACCAGGCTTCTCTGTCCATGGAATTCTCAAGGATACTAGAGTGAGTAACTATTACCTTCTCCAGGGGATCTTCCTGAGCCAGGGGTCAAATGCACATCTCCTGCACTGCATGTGGATTCTTTACCACCAGGGAAGCCCACCATTTGGCCTTTAGAAGGAACTGGTTTTTTGGAAACCTTTAAGGCTCTTGATTGCTAGACTTCCCTAATGTTTTTTCAATCTCTTATTAAAAAATAACTAATTCTCACCTACACGTGTCTCATTATACTTTAATTGGAAAGCCAATAATAATCAAAACACAGCATCAATATGATTCTCTCCAATGACTTACCCTAGAGCTGTAGACTCAGTAACCATATTGTCTGCAAGACATCTTCACAGGCAGTTGTCTGTTCCTTTGCTGAGTGCTGCCCATCAGCTAAACCACTACCATATATTTCAGGGTTTTGTTATATAGTATCCTAATTAAGAGTACTAATTTCTGGATTAATCAGGGTAGACTAACAACCCCAAATTTCCTATGACTTGACATAATTTATTTCATTCTCATTTAAAAAATAGTCCATGCAGTTCTTCATTGAGCATCCTTAAATATGATAACTCAGAGGCACTGAGCGAGTGAGTGAAGTCGCTCAGTCGTGTCCGACTCTTTGCGACCCCATGGATTGTAGCCTACCAGGCTCCTCTGTCCATGGGATTTTCCAAGCAATAATACTGGAGTAGATTGCCATTTCCTTCCCCAGGGAATCTTCCCAACCCAGGGATTGAACCTGGGTCTGCCTTATTGTAGACAGATGTACCGTCCGAGCCACTAGGAAGTCCTATTGGGTTCTATTGCCCTCTAAACATTGCCGTTCTCTGCAACTAGCCTACAGACAGGAGAAAATGGAGGGCTGCATGGAAACTTTTATCATCCATGTTTAGAAGTTATGTGTCTCATATTCAATTGGTAAGAACACATTCACACCACCTTAACTAACTGGAAAGATAGAGATAAAGAAGCCTCACTCTGAACCTATAGGAAAAAAAAAAGATAATTTGATGAACAACAAATCAGTCTTTATCAGTAAATATGTAGCTGAAAACAGTTTTGTACATTGATCCTTGATAATGAATCTCATAGTTTTTCTTTCTTCCCAAACAATTTCATCTAAAACTTTACACCTCCAATAAGTCTTTCTTCACTAAAAACATTAGTTGTCATCAAACTCCACAGCCCAGAATGGTAACAATTTAATTACTGAAGTACTTGTTTTTATTTTACTTAAAAATTAATTTGGCTAATTTTTGGTACCATAATGCACTATGGCCCTGCAACACTTCAAGGAGCCAGGAACTCTCTAGGTAACAAGTCTAGCTGAAAATGCTCTTGACTCTGCTACCTATAAGTTTAAGAAGTATATTTACAAGATGACATATTAACTACTACCTTATTTTCTTAAATTATAGCTTTTGTTGATTAGATATTTCCATGAAAATATTCACTAAGATACATGAATAAAACTAATCTGAAGCAATAAACTTTTTTTTTCTTTAATTAAATAAGTAGTATATAGTATGTTAGTCACTCAGTCATGTCCAACTCTTTCAAACCAATGGACTGCAGCCCACCAGGCTCCTCTGTTCATGGAACTCTCAAGCAAAAATATTGAAGTGAGTACCATTCCCTTCTCCACAGGAATTTACCAACCCAGGGATTGAACGCAGGTCCCCTGCAGTGCAGGCAGATTCTTTACTGTCTGAGCCACAGGGGAGTTCAAAGTGGTACATGCTTGTTGTTAAGCATTATAAAATATATAAAAAATAAGAAAATGCAAATCACCCTTAACAGCTTTTAAACCTTATATATAAATTATTGAAAAATGATTGGAAATTTTATATGTTAGCTATTTTAAGTATGAAACAAAAATGTTATGTATTATTTTACTTATTATTATATTGTTAAAATGTCCTTTGCCAGTAAGTGATCTTAGAAGTGAGAATATTTTTAAAAAATATTTTGGATGAAAGATCAT
>SJYC01129645.1:0-18633 GCA_006408675.1 Madoqua kirkii | reverse complement strand
CATTTGACTTTCACATACATTTTCATAGTGATTAGAAATTTCAGCATTTTATTTTAATAGCATAAAAGGAAGAGTGATGGTTTTAAAGAATGAATGCATATTTGGAGCACAATTTAGAGACTTAGTACTCTGAAATCTTGTTAATACTTATAGATAAATTTCCTTCAATTGGCATAAAGAAATCATAAACTTTCTTTTGCCATTTGCTACCACCTACATGTGTGAATAAAATTTCCTGTTGAAGATATCTGAAAAACCTGGAGCAACCATTGAAAGTGTTGATCAATTTTCAGGTAAAATCTGTGAAAATAAAATGTTCACAGAAGCCAATTCATATGTCTATTTTAAAGCTATTTAATATATCCTGTTTAAATTTTCAAATAATTAAAAATTTAACTTTTTTCATATTTCTTTTTTTTGCATCTTTTACTTATGTAAAATAAGAATAATTCATTCTTTCTTGGAGCCCCAGAGTCATCCAATGCCTTTCATTTGCCCTGCTGTGTGTATAGGTATCATTTCTCTGTGTATCATGATATGAAAAAGTTGGGGAAGCAGCTAACTTGTTAACAATGGTAATGAAAGTCAATTGTTTGAAAATGATGCGATGAAAATATCAGAGAAATATGTAGCTGCATGCAGTTTGGATTGAAAGATGGAGACTTGGGTTGTGTCAAAATTGATCAGTGATGAGGTAAGGAGAATTCTTAAACTAGTGGAACACTTGTGGGAACAAAAGAGAATGAATTCAAGAGTCTTGGAAGAAGAGCAACCCAGTGGGAGACTGACAGTGTAAGTTCTCTAAGGTTTCAACTTTGTGTTAGGATATCTTATTGTGATAATCATGAATATGACCAATTCTGTCTCGGCACTATTCCTAAATGCCTTTATGTTTGAATTCCATTTATCATATGTCTTTTTCAGTCACTAAGTCATGTCGGACTCTGTGACCCCATGGACTGCAGCACCCCAGGCTACCCTGTCCTTCCCCATCTCCCAGAGTTTCCTCAAACTCATATTCATGAGTCTATGACGCCATCCAGTTATCTCATCCTCTATCACTCCCTTCTCCTCCTGCCCTCAATCTTTCCCAACATCAGTGTCTTTTCCAGTGAATCAGCTCTTCAAATCCAGTACTGGAGCTTCAGCATCAGTCCTTCCAATGAATATTCAGGGCTGATTTTCTTTAGGATTGACTGTTTTAATTGCCTTGAAGTCTAAGAGTCTCTCAAGAGTCTTCTCCAGCATCAGAATTCAAAAGTATCAATTCTTTGACACTCAGCCTTCTTTATGGTCCAACTCTCATATCTCTACATGCCTACTGGAAAAACCATAGCTTTGTCTATAAAGAGCTTTGTTGGTAAAGCAATGTCCCTGCTTTTAACATGCTGTCTAGGTTTGTCATAGCTTTTCTTTCAAGAAGCAAGTGTCTTAATTTTGTGGCTACAGGCACTGTCCACAGTGATTTTGAAGTCCAGGGTAATAAAATCTGTCACTGTTTCCAATTTTTTCCCATCTATTTGTCATGAAGTGATGGAATCAGATTCCATGATCTTAGTTTTTTGAATGTTGAGTTTTAAGCCAGCTTTTTCACTCCTCTTTTACCTTCATCAAGAAGTTCTTTAGTTCCTCTAGTGGCATCACCTGTATATCTGATATTGTTAATACTTCTCCTGGCAATCTTGAGTCCAACTTGTGGCTTATCCAGCCCAGCATTTCATGTGGTGTATTCTGTACAGAGTTTGAGCAAATCTGTGCACCTAAATTCTGCCAGTTTCTTGGTGACTGGTAATTCTGAGGAGAGCTAAAAAGTGCGCCATGCACAGTGCATGCAATTCATTCACTCTCTAGATCTTTCATAATTTAGCCTTTATGTCAATCAGGTTTAAGGTGTGACAGACTCAATGTGGCCACTCGTAGGATCACCTTCCACCCCTTTACAAATTTCCATTTCTTTTGTAGTACATTCAAGCATGACTGAAAAGATTTCTTTTCCTTCCAAAGAAGTGCACTGACTCTCAAGGAAATTTCATAAAATAGAACTGCAGGAAGTATGAAGTTTACCTTGAGGCTTTGTCAAATTCATCTCTAAATTTCTGAAGTGTAAAGCCTGTGGCCTCACAAATATCAGAAACTGCATGTTTGCCAAGATTCCTGAAACCCAGTTTAAAAATGTGAAAAATGTCTGATGAGGAATGAGAAGGCCACTATTTGATCTTGATATCCATCATATACTAAACTCATATTTACAGGATTTCTCTATGAATCTTTTCTTATCAAGTGTAAAATGGAGATAAAGACTTAAGCCTTCTTTACATCTCATAGAAGTGTTACACTGACCAATTGTCATAGTACATTTCAGAGCCCACTTTAACAACAACTTTACAAACCCAGTGAATGTACATATTAAATAATAAATGCCATGATCATTTCTTTCTTGTCAGATTGATTTGGTTTGAGAGATTTTTAAGGTAAGTAGTTTATTTTCAAACAGTGAGGCTTCTCTCATCCAAACTTATACAGCAAGGAGTTAAATCTCTGTATTTTTAACTTCAGAAAAACTGAGTTTGTTGTTTGGACAATCGAAAGCAGCTTGTCAAATAAAAGGGAGTAGGCATCCACATAACATATAACTCAAGGTTATAAAAACAAAGTCACTTAATAGATGTTTCTCCTGCCTCAGTTTTAGCCAGATCTCTGGATTAGGACTTGAACCTAAAATGAAGTCTGATAAGGAATATGGTTTATTGGTAACATGGATAGTAAAACTCTCAGCTTGTGAGGCATTTGTGAATCAGTAAAATAACATATTTCAGATAACATACTCCAGCAAAAGAGCCAAAATGCCCTTTTGCCACAACCTTGGGCAACCGTAAAACACAATCTGCAATAACAGTTAAACATTACAGTTCTTTGGGGACTTATATACCAATATATAAAAGTAAATGGGTCACCGGCTTTCCAAATGGGGTTTGCCTTTTGGAAAAGCAAAGCTACAAACTAGGAAACGTGCTAGCAAAAGGGTCAGTCTATGCACGGGCACTGGTGCACCTGAGTTTCTGGTCTGCTTGCCCAGATGAAGGTGTTACCTGGTATCACAAAAGTGGCACCATTGTCACGGTTATTAACTTATGCAGAGCAGAGGACTAAATGAACAGTAGCTGTATTAAAAATAATAAAGTTTTTTCTTCTGGAGTAAGTTCTATAATTTAGTTATATGAGAATTGCAGGTTCACAATGATGTCAAGAAGTGTATCTTGGCTGACGCTTCCCCAGTGGCCCAGAGGTTAAGAATCTGCCTTTCAGTGAAGGGGAAGAGGGCTCCATTCTTGATCAGGGAACTAAGCTCCCACATGGCACAGGGCAACTAAGCCTGTACACCACAACTGACTCAACACAGCCAAAAATAAATCAATAAAATACATTTTAAAAGAATAATAAAGTACACTGTCCAGTTCAGTTCAGTCACTCAGGCGTGTCTGACTCATTGTGACCCCATGAATCACAGCACGCCAGGCCTCCCTGTCCATCACCAACCCCCAGAGTCCACTCGAACTCATGTCCTTTGAGTTGGTGATGCCATCCAGCCATCTCATCCTCTGTCGTCCCCTTCTCCTCCTGCCCCCATTCCCTCCCAGCATCAGGGTCTTTTCAATGAGTCAACTCTTCGCATGAGGTGGCCAAACTACTGGAGTTTCAGCTTCAGCATCATTCCTTCCAATGAACACCCAGGACTAATCTCCTTTAGGATGACTGGATGGATCTCCTTGCAGTCCAAGGGACTCTCAAGAGTCTTCTCCAAAACCACAGCTCAAAAGCATCGATTCTTCAGTGCTCAGCTTTCTTCACAATCCGACTCTCACATCCATACATGACTACTGGAAAAATCCTTGACTAGATGGATCTTTGTTGGCAAAGTAATATCTGCTTTTGAATATGCTATCTAGGTTGGGCATAAGTTTCCTTCCAAGGAGTAAAAGTCTTTTAATTTCATGGCTGCAGTTACGATCTGCAGTGATTTTGGGATCCAGAAAAGTAAAGTCTGAGACTGTTTCCACTGTTTCCCCATCTATCTGCCAAGAAGCGATGGGACCAGATGCCATGATCTTTGTTTTCTGAATGTTGAGCTTTAAGCCAACTTTTTCACTCTCCTTTTTAACTTTCCTCCAGAGGCTTTTTAGTTCCTCTTCACTTTCTGCCCTAAGGGTGGTGTCATCTGCATATCTGAGGTCACTAATATTTCTCCCGGCAGTCTTGATTCCAGCTTGTACTTCCTCCAGCCCAGTGCTTCTCATGATGTACTCTGCATATAAGTTAAACAAGCAGGGTGACAATATACAGCCTTGACATACTCTTTTTCCTATTAGGAACCAGTCTGTTGTTCCATGTTGTGTTCTAACTGTTGGTTCCTGATCTGCATACAGATTTCTCAAGAGGCAGGTCAGGTGGTCTGGTATGCCCATCTCTTTCAGAATTTTCCACAGTTTATTGTGATCCATACAGTCAAAGGCTTTGACATAGTCAATAAAGCAGAAATAGATGTTTTCCTGTAACTCTCTTGCTTTTTCAATGATCCAGCAAGAATGCTGGAGTGAGTTACCGGTGTCTTCCTCCAGTGCATCTTCCCAACCCAGGGATTAAACCTGCTTTTTCTGTGACTCTTGCATTACAGGCAGATTCTTTAACAGTGAAGCCATTATGTTCCTTAAGAAAATAGCAAGCACAGTCACAGTACATCATCAACCACAGATCCTAACTATGGATGATTAGTTGGGATATACAATTTGTCAAGTTATTTTCTCCAGTGTTACCTATAACATATGTGTTATAATCCTAGTATCCCAAGAATAGCATAGAGAAGGATTTACGCCATAGCTCTTGACTCTCATATGAAAGAGAAACCTCAAATCTGTGTAAACATGGCTGAGAGACAAAGGGAAGAGAGAGTGACAGGTTCATTTGGCACCCGCCTGGACAATAAAGTGTCAAAATGCCATCTGGTCATTATTAAACCAATAATTATGTCTGTACCAGTGAATTTGGTACTTAGCCCTATACAGGCTTATTTTCACTTATAGACATATACCCCTAGTGCTTCCAGCTTATGCTTATAGGAACAAATGGCTTAAATCAATTGTCAAATATGAATGTCTTTTTACTTACTAACAATGGCACCAGCTGATCTAAGCACCCAGCTCTGCCATGAGAAATATCTTCAAGTTCCTCAACAATAAGATAAGAATCTGCTCATGTTCTCAAATTTCTTTGACAAGACCCCTCCTGACTGCCTCTTCCATCATTATAGAGCAGTGCTGATACTTCATCAACAGAACCATAGTATAGGCTGTCTCTAAGTCTTTTCTCCAGGATGAAGGCTGATATATCTTCCTAGGGGCCAGTGCATCAGACATGTTCTCTTTTGTCTAGCTGAAAATCAAAAGCCCTTAAAAAAAAAAAAAAGATAGAAACTCTAAGAGACACATTGAAAGCTACCACCTCAGCTTCTCTAAATGCTATGTTACAATTTAAGCTCAGTTGAAATACCCTGATTTTCCAGAATCCTCCCTTTTTCCTCCTCTTCTAACTTCACCCTTTACTTTCTTCTTTCAAGATTTGATTTTCTGCATTCAACTGGGCAAGGAACTTAAAAAATAAAATGAATCATATCTATAGGCATATTCAAAATTTCTACCTTGTCGGAAGACAAGCTCAGAGGATAAAAATGAGAAATGACATAGCACCTAAGACCACTGAGAAATGGATATTTAAAAACATTTCCATAGTGCATTTCTTAACAAAAGATCTTTACTACCTTAGACAATGTCCATTAATGAGTGTGAATTGTGTCTGATTAATAGTGACCTGTGTGTGTTATGTGAGTTTTCCCCAGATAATTGTAACTTACCATTTCACAAAAGACATTCATCACAGTGATGATGTTCCTTATGGGAACAAAGTTTGAGAAAAGGCAGTAAATCTAATTGCCCCAAAACTTTCCCATATTTCATTGCATGCCAAAAGACATCACATCCCACCAAGAGTAACAATAATAATAATAATAAAGAAAGAAAAGAAAGAGAAAAGCAAAACTAATTCAGTAGAATAATGTTTCATTTATTTTAATTTATAAAGGAAAAATATTGATAAGAATGTGACATGGAAGCCTAAGAGGAATTTTCAGATAAAAGCATTTTGGCTAATATTTGAAAAAGAAGAAGACTTCTTGAGAGCTGTAATATTTCCAGCCTTAAGGAAACCTAGAAGTTTTTAGAAAACAAATATGTAGAATGCCTCTAATAGGTTTAACAGCTACTTGAATGAAAAAGTAGGTTCAACAATGATGAAAAGGACAGGAGATTCAAACAATAATGAAAAGTTCAGTTCAGTTCAGTTCATTCACTCAGTCTTGTCTGACTCTGCGACCCCATGAACTGCAGCACACCAGGCTTCCCTGTCCATCACCAACTCCCGAAGTTCACTCAGACTCAGGTCCATTGAGTCAGTGATGCCATCCAGCCATCTCATCCTCAGTTGTTCCCTTCTCCTCCTGCCCTCAGTCCCTCCCAGCATCAGAGTTTTTCCAGTGAGTCAAATCTCTGCATGAGGTGGCCAGAGTACTGGGGTTTCAGCTTTAGCATCATTCCTTCCAAAGAAATCCCAGGGTTGATCTCCTTTAGAATGGACTGGTTGGATCTCCTTGCAATCCAAGGAACTCTCAAGAGTCTTCTCCAACACCACAGTTCAAAAGCATCAATTCTTCGACGCTCAGCTTTCTTCACTCTCACATCCATACATGACCACTGGAAAAACCATAGCCTTGACTAGATGGACCTTTGTTGGCAAAGTAATGTCTCTGCTTTTCAATACGCTATCTAGGTTGGTCATAACTTTCCTTCCAAGGAATAAGGGGGTCAAAAAACCTTATTTATTATCATATAACAATGAGCCTCATAAACTTTCCAGCATAATGTACCAGTAAATCTATCCTTGAAAGAATATGAAAGTATTAGTCACTCAGTCATGTTCGACTCTTTGCGACCCCTTGGACTGTAGACCGCCAGACTCCTCTGTCAGTGGAATTCTCCAGGCAAGAGTACTAGAATGGGCTGCCATTCCCTTCTCCTGGTGATCTTTCTGACCCAGGGATTGAAATTGGGTCTCCCACACTGCAGGCAGATTCTTTACCGTCTCCACCACCAAGGCCATAAATGATAAATCTAACAGTTCATGTAAAAGGATACGGTTCAGTTCAGTTCAGTTGCTCAGTCATGTCTGATTCTTTGAGATCTCATGGACTGCTACACCTCAGGCCCTCTTGTCCAGCGCCAACACCAGGAGTTTACTCAAACTCATGTCCATTGAGTCGGTGATGCCATCCAGCCATTTCACCTCTGTCGTCCCTTCTCCTCTTGCCTTCAATCTTTCCCAACATCATTGTCTTTTCAAATGAATTAGTTCTTCACAACAAGTGGCCAAAGTATTGACGTTTCAGCTTCAGCATCAGTTCTTCCAATAAATATTCAGGATTGATTTTCTTTAGGATGGACTGGTTGGATCTCTTTGCAGTCCAAGGGATTTTCAGGAGTCTTCTCCAATACCACAGTTCAAAAGCATCAGTTCTTCAGTACTCAGCTATCTTTATAGTCCAACTCTTAAATCCATACATGACTACTTGAAAAACCATAGCTTTGACTAAACAGACTTTAGATGACAAAGTAATGTCTCTGCTTTTTAATATCCTGTCTAGGTTGGTCATAACTTTCCTTGCATGGAGTGAGCGCCTTTTAATTTCATGGCTGCAATCACCATTTTGGAGCCCCCAAAAATAAAGTCTGACTTTGTTTCCACTGTTTCCCCTTCTATTTCCCATGAAGTGATGGGACTAGATGCCATGATCTTTGTTTTCTGAATGTTGAATTTTAGTAAAAGGAAAAGGTTTAGGATAACAATTTGGAAAGAATTAGTAAAATAGAATCATCTGAGATGATCAATATATGTATATTAATAAGACAAGGAAATCAGAAAGGAAAGAGGAAAGAACAGCTAAAGTACAACACATATACAAGCTGGATATAGGCACCCATGAAAAAATAGGATAATCTGGGTTAAATGCTGTTCTTAGGATACCTTATACAGGTACGACATTTATTTGCAAGTTACTGCTCCTTTAGGTACCTGTATATATGCACTACTGCTTTCCATCTTGGCAGGAAAATGTGAGTTTCACTCACCTGTGGATTTCTGAGCCCTGGAATTGTTCTAAATAATTAGAGATACTCCCAAGTACTATCACACTGGCTCCAAGTTACCTCCCTTTGATGAGGAATGTCTGTCTTTTGTTACCCCCTGTATCCTTAACCTTGTTCACAGTAAACATTCCATAAATATTTATGGAATACGCAAAGAAGTGAATGAATCCTGGAATTCAGAGAAGTGGACCATAAATGCCTGGATTAGTAATAAGACATGAAATCTAAGAAAGCTCATAAAATTAACTGAGTAACTTGTAATGTATAAATCTTGCAAGTGTTCTGCATTAATGTAGACACTATCCATTTTAACAAGTAAAGATGCAAAACAAAGGAAATCAGTCTGCTAGTGTCCACCATATGCCCCACCACTTTATTATCTCTTATATTAAGAATAAATTAATATATAAATGAAAAATTTACTTCCTACCTGAGCACTTTCCTCTCTACAAACATCTTATACCAAAACTACATCATGGCTAGTGTGTATCTAGGAATCTGTGTAAAAACATCAGACCGTCTTCCTAGAAGTGAAGCAAAAATGTGATGAAAGAAATAGGATTTGGAGGTGTAGATGGATGCCTACAGGGGAGGAAAAGAGGTAAACATCAATCTCCCTTATGCTAAAAACAAAACCAAACTTCTGGGTGAGATTTATTGAATTATGAATCAACAAGTGAACAGACAAAAACCCAGCAAATACTTCTTGTAACATTGAATCCTCACTTCACTCCTTGTTTTCCTATTGAGTAGATCCCCAAACTTACAGCCTCAGCCTCTCGTGTTGCAGTGCACCCAGCTGGCAGTCTGCTGCTCAGAAACAGCGAAGAGCGTGCACATAACGTCACTTCTGAGTCACATTCTCCTCTTCCTCTTTTCCCTCCCCTCATCTACCTCATTCCTTTCTTGTCTCTGTGGATCAAACTGCAGCGCAGACACTTAGCAACTGACATAATTTTATTATTGATCCATTGACTTTAGGTCCGGGTGTACAGCTCCATTAGTAGCTGCAACTGGGTAACTCCTCTGAGCCCAGGATTCAGAAGATGAGACACTTTAGCCTTGACATGTAAATTGCTCAGAGGGAGGCAAGAGACTGCTGTATCCATTACTCCTATTATTGGCCAATTTGTCAGCAACTCAGAAAGCAGAGCAGCTCTATTCCAAGTCAAAGGAGACATAAGATCGTCCCCAAGGCAAGAGAAGAGGAGATGACTTGGAAGAAATTGATATATTACTGGAGGCCGAATGACAAAATTATGCAGCAAAGGGAGTCCTACAGTCCTCCAAAAGGTGGAACTGGGGAGAGAAAAAGGGGAAAAAAGCATATGCATGCCCATAAATAGTGCATCTATGGAGATTTATATTGTTTTATCCTTTGTGTGTGTGTATGTGTGTATTTTAATCTCCAAAGCATTGTTATAGAACCGGTATCAATGAAGGAGAAATTTGACCCAAGTTTTTTTTTTATTCAGTAACTAAAGAAATAGGTAAAATGCTTCCAGTTTGATCTTTAACAACAATGGCTACCAGCAGACTATCAGAGAATGAATAAAAAAGTCCTGCTGAGAAGGTAACACACACACACACACCACACACACGCAGATACACACACACACACACACACACACACACACACACACCATCACACACACCTGGAACAACCCAGTTGCTGTTACATTGAAATGCAAATTCTCTTCTCTTTATAAAGGAGCTCCTGTCTGCAAACTAGCATACTTGCTCACTCCTTGTTTTATCTGGCACTGATCCCCGAACAAAAATCAATCTCCAATTCGTTTTAATGTTTAGTACTAAATCTAGAAACTGAAACCAAACATGGGAGGCTCATATTTATTATGGAAACTCTTTTATCTGGCTGGAGGGCAACCTTCTAATCAAGGGAATGAATAAACAGTCATTTACTTACTTTCAGGGAATAGAGGAGACAGCTCCATCTTCCTGAAGCCCAGGCAAACCAAAGGGGCTTCAAATTTGAAAGTCAAAGCATTAGCAGCTTGCTAATCTAGCTTGGCAATTATTAAGATGTAAAAAAATTGAGAATTATTCTGTTTACCAGTGGAGGGTACAGGTAAGAGCAGAACTGCTTGATTTTCTTTCTTTGTGGAAGAAAAATTTCTAGTAATTGACACAAAGGCTTTTGGGACATATATTCAGTGAAGCCTTTGTTGTTGATGTTTAGTGGTTAAATCCTGCACAACTCTTTTGTAATCCCATGGACTACAGCCCACCAGGCTCCTCTGTCCATGGGATTTCCCAGACAAGAGTACTGGAGTGGGTTGCCATTTCTTTCTCCAGAGGATCTTCCTGACCCAGGGATTGAACCTGCATCTTCTGCTTGGCAGTCAGATTCTTTACCACTAAGCTGCTTAGGAAGCTTTTATGCATATATATATTCACTACCTAAAAATTGAAAGCAATGACAGTTATATTTTATTCAGTGGGAAATTTTGAGACTTCAAGCCCAGAAGACAGCATATCAACTAACCCTGAGAGACCTGCTCCAAGGAGGTGAGGGGAGGAGCAAGGTTATATAGAAGTTTCACAACAAAGGACAGGTGCTGAGCATCAGAAGATTATTGTTAATGAAAGGGAATAAGATATCCCAAGTTAAACAATTCAGCATTTTCCCATGTATGGGAAGATGCAAGTGCCAACTCACTGAAGTCATTACTTTCATAAGTATCTCAGCTATCTAGGGCCAGTGCCCTGTGTTTTTCCACATCCTGAGCTTCCTTGGGGCTCACCATAGGGAGTGATTGCAGCCCTGATGCCTGTGAGCTTGTGGGTGTTCTTTCCCTCCCTGAGTGTCCATAGGGCTCAGGAACTCACATTGGAGGGCTGGAATTAGAGATGCCTGTGACATCCTTGTTTACTGATATGGCACGAAATATTCCATTTCTCTCTCTCTCAGGAAAGTATGTATATTTTGATGATTCTCAAACGTTCCAAAACGTAAATAAGAAATTCAGAAACCTAAACAATGAAAGGATTTATAGTGTTGCATCATTGTATGTTCAGAGGTATGGTGTTCTGGTTCAGGTCAGTTAAGTTCAGTCGCTCAGTTGTGTCCGACTCTTTGAGATCCCATGAACTGCAGCATGCTAGGCCTTCCTGCCCACCAACTCCATGAGTCCATCCATACCCATGTCCACCGAGTCACTGATGCCATCCAATCATCTCTTCCTCTGTTATCCCCTTCTCCTCCTGCCCTCAATCTTTCCTAGCATCAGTGTCTTGTCAAATGAGTCAGTTCTTCACCTCAGGTGGTCAAAGTATTGAAGTTTCAGCTTCAGCATCAATCCTTTCATTAAACATTTAGGACCGATCTCCTTTAGGAGGGACTAGTTGGATCTCCTTGCAGTCTAAGTGATTCTCAAGAGTCTTCTCTAACACCTAAGTTCAAAAGCATCAATTCTTTAGCACTCAGCTTGCTTTATAGTCCAACTCTCACATCCATACATGACCACTGGAAAAACCATAGCCTTGATTAGATGGACCTTTGTTGGCAAACTAATGTCTCTGCTTTTTAATATACTGTCTAGGTTGGTCATAACTTTCCTTCCAAGGAGTAATTGTCTTTTAATTTCATGGCTGCAGTCACCATCTGCAGTGATTTTGGAGCCCCTCAAAATATGACAGTTTCCACGGTTTCCCCATCTATTTGCCATGAAGTGATGGGACCAGATGCCATGATCTTCGTTTTCTGAATGTTGAGCTTTAAGCCAACTTTTGCACTGTCCTCTCTCACTTTCATTAAGAGACTCCTTAGTTCATCTTCATTTTCTGCCATAAGGGTGGTGTCATCTGCATATCTGAGGTTATTGATATTTCTCCTGGCAATCTTGATTCCAGATTGTTCTTCCTCCAGTCCAGTGTTTCTCATGATGTACTCTACATATAAATTAAGTAAGCAGGGTGACAGTACACAGCCTTGGCATACTCCTTTTCAGATTTGGAACCAGTCTGTTGTTCCATGTCCAGTTCTAACTGTTGCTTCCTGACCTGCATACAGGTTTCTCAAGAGACAGGTCAGGTGGTCTGGTATTCCCATCTCTTTCAGAATTTTCCACAGTTTATAGTGATCCACACAGTCAAAGGCTTTGCCATAGTCAAGAAAGCAGAAATAGACGTTTTTCTGGAACTCTCTTGCTTTTTCCATGATCCAGTGGATATTGGCAATTTGATCTCTGGTTCCTCTGCCTTTTCTAAGAGCAGCTGGAACTTCTGAAAGTTAACGATTCAAGTATTGCTGAAGCCTGGTTTGGAGAATTTTAAGCATTATTTTACTAGCTTGTGAGACCAGTGCAATTGTGCAGTAGTTTGAGCATTCTTTGGCATTACCTTTCTTTGGGGTTGGAATGAAAACTGACCTTTTCCAGTCCTGTGGCCACTGCTGAGTTTTCCAAATTTGCTGGCGTATTGAGTGGAGCACTTTCCCAGCATCATCTTTCAGGATTTGAAATAGCTCAACTGGAATTCCATCACCTCCACTACCTTTGTTTGTAGTGATGCTTCCTAAAGCCCACTTGACATCTCATTCCAGGATGTCTGGCTCTAGGTGAGTATAACAATATCATCATTATCTTGGTCATGAAGATCTTTTTTGTGCAGTTCTTCTGTGTATTCTTGCCACCTTTTCTTAATATCTTCTGCTTCTGTTAGGTCTCTGCCATTTATGTCCTTTACTAAGCCCATCTTTGCATGAAATGTTCCCTTTGTACCTCTAATTTTCTTAAAGAGATCTCTAGTCTTTCCTATTCTATTGTTTTCCTCTAATTATTTGCATTGATCGCTGAGGAAGGCTTTTGTATCTCTCCTTGCTGTTCTTTGGAACTCTGCATTCAGATGGGTTTATCTTTCCTTTTCTCCTTTGCTTTTTGCGTCTCTTCTTTTCACAGTTATTTGTAAAACCTCCTCAGACAGCCATTTTGCTTTTTTGCATTTCTTTTTCTTTGGGATGATCTTGTTTCCTGTCTCCTGTACAATGTCATGAACCTCCATCCATAGTTCATCAGCACTCTGTCTATCAGATCTCAGATCTAGTCCCTTAAATCTATTTCTCACTTCTACTGTATAAGGGATTTGATTCAGGTCATAACTGAATGGTCTCGTAGTTTTCTCCACTTTTTTCAAAAAAGAGAAAAAATGAAAAAGTAGAGTACTGATTGTTGTCTTCCCATCTAAAATGAGTAATGTCACACACACACACACACACACACACACACACACACACACACACACTGTGAGTCCTGGGTAAATCCAAAAGAAATATTTCTTATATTCACATCTTTATTACAGCTATTTCTTTATCCATGTCAGTAGCCTAAATTCAAATTGAATATAGTAGAAAGGACTCTTTCTCATACAGCATGCAAGATGTGAATTTGTATATTTACCGTGGTAAACACTGAGGAAATAGCATGCTTTGATATAACCAATTGGACAGCCAGCTTTTCGACTTGGAGATGCTTTCTGACACGGCTTTTATTTATGTGGCCATTTCACAAACCTAGATCGAACTAGTTCTACATTATTCTTAGCCTCTCAGTCTTCTCAGATGTATTTCACTCAGTGAAGCTGAAGGAGGAGGGGTGCTGGAAGGTAGATGTCTGTTTCATGCATAATTTGATAATGAAATAAATTTTAAAACTGGATGGCTTAGAAAGGCACGAGAAAAAAATAGAAGCAAATGTTACTGCAATTTCATGGGAAAGAAGAAGGACAAACAAAACTTCAAATTTAGAAGGTGAAATGGAGAAAAAATGGTAGAGCTGATGAATGAAAGAATAAAATATTTCACAAACAAGTGTAGAAGTAAATAAACTTGGAAAATATTTGCAACATATGTTACTAATGTGCCATTTATACCTTTCACAGAATTAAAGCTCTTTAAAATAGTATTTTTTTAAGATGGGTATCTCTACTATTATGTTTTCTAAGATTATTGTCTATGATTTTGATATACAGTGGAGGTCCTGCTAAAATCCTGAAATTGAAAAATCAAAAGTTACCTCCTAGAAAGTAGACAGGGAAATGTGGCAAGAATGAATATTATCAGTGCTATAGTTTAACACTGTTCTGGTTATGATAGCTAAAGTACAATGTATATCAATATCAAATAACCACAAGGCACACTTTAAATATCTTATAAATGTATTTGTCAGTTTTACCTATTTATAAATCTGAAATTTAAAAACTCCTGTGAAATTTATCGTTGTTGTTAGTCACTATGGCTCCTTCTCAATCCCATGGACTGTGGCTTGCCAAGCTCCTCTGTCCATAGGATTTCCCAGTCAGGAATACTGGAGTGGGTTACCATTTCTTTCTCCAGGGGAATCTTCCCAACCCAGGGATCTAGCCCTCAAGCTCCTGCATTACAGGAGGATTCTTTCCTGCTGGGCCCCTAGGGAAGCCCAGGGTGAAATGTATGCATAATATTAAAAAGCAATGCCTTTTATGATAATGCTCTTTGTTCCTTTGACTAACAGTTTGTGAAACTGAGTTTCTTGATCTCAATTGTGTGCAATGGCATAAAATATTCCATAATGGGAGTGTTTAGTCGTGTCCCACTCTTTGCCATCCTGTGGATTATAGACAGCTAGGCTTTTCTGTCCATGGAATTTCCCAGCTAAGAATACTGGAGTGTATTGTCATTTCTTCCTCCAGAGGATCTTCCTGACAGAATCCGTGTCTTCCACACTGGCAGGATTCTTTGCCACTGAGCCACTCAAGTAAAATACTTTACAACTCTATAGAGGTGCTCACAGAAGCAAAACAGGAAGGGAAAATGAAAACCTGGTGAGGAATATTCCTCTCCCTTCCAAAGTCCCACTGAGATGAGTTGCACCAGCTGACCTGTGGATCATCTCAGGGCACTGCAGCACGCTGGCGTCTCAGAGCTGGTCACGGCCAGTGCTTTTATGCACCCAGCAGTGGGACTTACCAAGTCAGTCATAGCAAATGGTAACTCCATGTTTTTGAGCCCATACATAGCTTTTACTGCTGCCACTATAGATATTTCTTTGTATATGTAGCCTTTGAACAAGCAGTTGAGTTGCTGGAGGAAATGAACTTAAATTCATAGAAGCACATATTGTCTACAGGTTTATGGAAAGTATTCTCTGCAGCTAGGGTCCGCACGCAGGTGTGTGTGTGTGTGTGTGTGTGTGTGTGTGTGTCTACCTTTGAAATGAAACACAATTCTGAAATTCCTATCCAGAGCCCGTTATGGCCTTCTATTATATTGTTCCATCCTAAACATCCAGCCAAACATCAATCATTGATCATGTCCTCGTGTAAATCCAGGCCTGGTGTGTACCTCTATGCAGAACAAATGGACTGTGAAACATTCTGCTTGATGTTCTGCCTGCTGGAAGGATCTTCCCATTGTCTTTCAAGAGCAGCCTTGAGAGAGCTGGAATACTTCAGGAGTCACCTGTGCCTAGTGTCACCAGACCCAGTTTTTTTTTTTGTTTTGCAGTTGACTGTGAAGTCAGAGGAACCCCTCCACAGATTTTGAGGGATATCAAGCAGGCAGCAACAGTGCGCAGGTGGAAGCATGGGGCGTTGTCTTCTCATCAATGCCTTTTCTTTCAGGCTTGTCACCTTTGGGAAGAAGTGTTGGACAGCAGGGAATGGATCTCCAACACTCATGACGCCATCAATGCTGTCTGTCTCAAGCTTGGTTGAATCTCTTTTAGTCCTTTTCCCTCTCTTTATATTTCTCTAACTACCTGATGTTCAAACTGGTTATAGAAAAGACAGAGGAAACAGAGATCAAATTGCCAACATCCGCTGGAACATGGAAAAAGCAGGAGAGTTCCAGAAAAACATCTACTTCTGCTTTATTGGCTATGCCAAAACCTTTGACTGTGTGGATCACAATAACCTGGACAATTCTGAAAGAGAGGGGAATACCAGACCACCTGACCTGCCTCTTGAGAAACATGTATGCAGGTCAGGAAGCAACAGTTACAACTGGACATGGAACAACAGACTGGTTCCAAATTTGAAAAAGAGTACATCAAGGTTGTATGTTGTCACCCTGCTTATTTAACTTATGTGCACAGTACATCATGAGAAACTCTGGACTGAAGAAGCACAAGCTGGAATCAAGATTGCCAGGAGAAATATCAATCATCTCAGATATGCAGATGATACCACCCTTTTGGCAGAAAGTGAAGAGGAACTAAAAAGCCTCTTGATGAAAGTAAAAGAGGACAATGCAAAAGTTGGCTTAAAGCTCAACATTCAGAAAACGATCATGGCATCCGGTCCCATCACTTCATGGGAGATAGATAAGGAAACAGTGGAAACAGTGTCAGATTTTTTGGGAGGGGGGGCTCCAAAATCACTGCAGATGGTGATTGCAGCTATGAAATTAAAAGATGCTTGCTCCTTGGAATAAAAGTTATGGGCAACCTAGATAGCATACTCAAAAGCAGAGACATTACTTTGCCGACTAAGGTTGTCTTGTCAAGGCTATGGTTTTTCAAGTAGTCATGTATAGATGTGAGAGTTGGACTGTGAAGAAGGCTGAGCACTGAATAATTGATGCTTTTGAACTGTGGTGTTGGAGAAAACACTTGAGCATCCCTTGGACTGCAAGGAGATCCAACTAGTCCATTCTGAAGGAGATCAGCCCTGGGATTTCTTTGGAAGGAATGATGCTAAAGCTGAAACTCCAGTACCTGGCCACCTCATGCAAACAGTTGATTCACTGGAAAAGACTTTGATGCTGGGAGGGATTGGGAGCAGGAGAAGAAGGACATGACAGAGGATGTGATGGCTAGGTGGCATCATGGACTTGATGGACATGAATCTGAGTGAAGTCTGGGAGTTGGTGATGTACAAGGAGGCCTGGGGTGCTGTGATTCGTGGGGTTGCAAAGAGTTGGACACGACTGAGCAACTGAACTGAACTGACTCTCCTTTTAAGAAATGTGGCTTTTTTTTTTTTTAGTGAGTTTAAGTATTAAAAGATCACACAGGTTATTTGGGAAGAGAAGACTGATTTAGCAATCTTGGGGTTTTCACTCAACCACACACCTTCCTTTAAGACAAGAAAGAAAAGTCAATTATCTGGGACCAGAGAAAGTGAGACCAGAATAAGTGAGAAATTATACAGAAGGAAACTTTAAAAAGAAAAAAGAAAGCAGAAGAAAAGAAAACAAAAATCTACAGGAGCAAGGAAGAAAACAGAGGAAGAGAAATTAAAAAGAAAATTACATTAAGCAGTATAACAAAACTTATTTCGTCACTTGTATTTTTATCCTCGTTAAGTATACCCATGTTGCATTCCAAAGATGTTAGAAACAGAAAGAATCAACATTTGGCTATTTTTTATTGTGTCACATGATAATTTCATCAACTGAGTGGCATTATCCTGGTGGACATACCACTGCATGTGGCCTGTCATCCTGGCTCATGATACGGGTGTGCACTACCTGGCTTTTCCATTATGAATCAACTATTTGCAAAACTATGAGACACGGAGAGAGCACTTGCAGAGAGACTCCTCCCAGTTTTCAAGGCGTTTTCACCCTCTTGCCTAAACTTTTTCTCTTCTTCTATCCTTGGTTACAGCACAGTTTTCCAGGCCTTTTTGTTTGAAGCAAACGGTTCTGAATGGATTCATCCTGAACTGCTAGGTGAGTTAATATTTATTTCTTTTCTGCACATGCCTAGAAAAAATAAGGCTTAGTCTAAAGTAAATAATGTTTACCGAGTGGTGGAACTCACACCCCACAGTAAGACTCAACTACACACTCTGAAGCCATTATCCGTTAGAAATATGTGTTGAAAAATCAAGTTCCTGGCAGAAGAGAAAGCTTCATCTATTAAGCAATGATTCCCAGCAAGAGTTTCTCCAAGCTGTTAAATAGGTTTGGCTCTTTGAAAGCCTTCTTATAGTCCATTAGGCAGTGTGAGCATTCCCAGAGGAATAATGTTCACTGATGATCAATCGCATTGTTGATACAATTAAGATCCCCACAGCTAGAGATTTTAAATACCTATCGTTATGTTTTTGTCATTTCCTGAAATCCTTCTTCTTTTGTATTTTTTTAAGCATAAGGTTCATGAAAAGGTGAATGTTAATCACAACATTTGAGAAAAATCCCTTAGCTCATTATGTGCCATGAATATGTGAAAAATAGGCTTAAACCACTGCCAAAAATGTTTTTGTGACTTTTTAGTTAATTATGATAACTTCCAGAAAAGAAAAAAGGGTAACTTTGAACTTCATGCCCTTTGTAAGTAAACTTGAGCCAGAAAACCTTGCTCTTATAAATTTTAACATTTTGCAATTTCATACTTATTAGATCATAACTTTGATTCAGTATTATTGTTTAGCATTTTACTAT
>SJYC01129640.1:0-11116 GCA_006408675.1 Madoqua kirkii | reverse complement strand
ACCCGCCCGTCTTGGGTTTGCCCGCAGGCATGGCTTGGTTTCATTGAGTTAGACAAGGCTGTGTTCCTAGTATGATTAGATTGACTAGTTTTCTGTGAGTATGGTTTCAGTGTGTCTGCCCTCTGATGCCCTCTTGCAACACCTACCATCTTACTTGGTGTCTCTTACCTTGAGCATGGGGTATCTATTCACAGCTGTTCCAACAAAGCACAGCTGCTGCTCCTTACCTTGAACGAGGGATATCTCCTTACCGCCGCTTACCATTCCTGAGTTTCATGTATATTTAATCCTTGGTCACCATTTAGTGTTTCTTACATTTAGAGCCTTATATATCTTAAGAGTCTTTTGTATTCTATGTATATTAGGTATCATTTTTTTCCTTCCATCTCTTTCTATGTTTGCATATATGTTCTACTCAGCAACTGCTTTATCTGTTGTAATTCTCATCTTATGAGTCCATCTTTTTTTTGTTTTTCCCTTCAACAGCAAGCTTGAATGTTGTCAGGCAATACAACATATGCACATTATAGATTTAAAATCATATTTGTATTCTAAATATTGAAATATAACACATTTTTTCATTAAAAAAATCAAAGAGAACCCTTAAAATATAACAGAACCATATTATACTGTAATCTTTTTTTTTTTTTTTAAGTTGGCCACACCATATGGTTTTGGAATCTTAGCTCCCTGACCCAGACTATTGTCAGTAACAGTGTATACTTCTAGCCATTGGCTTCCCTGATAGCTCAGATAATAAGCAATTTGCCTACAGTGCAAGAGACCCAAGCTTGACCCCTGGGTGTGGAAGATCCCCTGGAGAAAGGAATGACTTTTCACTCTAGTGTTCTTGCCCGGAGAATTCCATGGACAAAGAAGCCTGGCAGGCTATGATCCATAAGGTCATAAAGGGTCAGATATGACCAAGTGGTCATATGACTTACAGATATGACTTACAAACCACTGGACAGCCAGGGTGTTCCCATACTGTAGCTGTTATAGCTCAGTTCTTTCTTAATTGCTTTCTGTTAGACAATAGAATATCATCTGGGGAAAAAAAATTGCCAGAAAGTATACAAATTCTCATTAATTTGGTAAGTTTATATGACTCAGCTGAACAATCCTACAGTTATAATGGCAGGCTATGATCCATAAGGTCATAAAGGGTCAGATATGACCAAGTGGTCATATGACTTACAGATATGACTTACAAACCACTGGACAGCCAGGGTGTTCCCATACTGTAGCTGTTATAGCTCAGTTCTTTCTTAATTGCTTTCTGTTAGACAATAGAATATCATCTGGGGAAAAAAAATTGCCAGAAAGTATACAAATTCTCATTAATTTGGTAAGTTTATATGACTCAGCTGAACAATTCCTACAGTTATATATACATGCATAGATATAAATATGGAAGTGGGTTATTCAGAGTTGCTTTCAGATTTCAGTTTAATCATGCCTTTTTTTACAGACTTTACAAAATAATATAATAAGGCTTACATTGTGCAGATCACAAACGTATCAGCTAAGGGTGAATGGGAGAAATGTCAGAATATCCTGAAAATGATTATTTGTAAACCTCTACAAACATTCTCATAGCAACACCATACACAGTTTTAGAAGTGCTATATTTTAAAAAATAGAATAAAAAGAAAGAGCATGTGCTTGGACCTACAGTGATAATGAAGTCAGAAAGGGGTACTGGTGTTGAAAACACGAAGGTCTAGGATTTATATTAAAAAGATGCAAAAAAAAAAAAAAGAAAAAAAGTCCATGATCTTAAACAATAGAAAAAAATTCCAATTGTATAATATGTAGTGGACATGTAACTATGTCATCTTCATTTTTGAATATTTACATAATCAAGTTAACCAAAAATCTTCCCTTTTAGTATTTCAATAATGAAACTGAGGGAATGGCTTTGAATGCAACTGCAGTTCAGTTCAGTCACTCAGTCATGTCTGAATCTTTGCGATCCCTTGGACTACAGCACACCAGGCTTCCCTGTCTATCATCAACTCTTGTAGCTTGCTCAAACTCACGTACATCAAATCAGTGATGCCATCCAGCAAAATCAGCTTAAAATCTAACAACAAAGCTGTTTTAAGGGTAATATGTGGTCATTATATAACTTGATAATAATAATAATAAATCTTCCCTTTTAGTATTTCAATAATGAAACTGAGGGAATGGCTTTGAATGCAACTGCAGTTCAGTTCAGTCACTCAGTCATGTCTGAATCTTTGCGATCCCTTGGACTACAGCACACCAGGCTTCCCTGTCTATCATCAACTCTTGTAGCTTGCTCAAACTCACGTACATCAAATCAGTGATGCCATCCAGCAAAATCAGCTTAAAATCTAACAACAAAGCTGTTTTAAGGGTAATATGTGGTCATTATATAACTTGATAATAATAATAATAAAGGCTTCTCAAAAAAGTGTCTCCATCTATTAGTAACTGTCAGCGTTTCACAATATTCCCCAAACCATTTTATGAAAATATAAACCATTTTATGAAAATATTTACATTTGTGTAATGAGTATTGAATGTATATATACATACATATGTATGTGTAGATATGTACTCACTTTTCAGCATGTAAAACAACTAATAATTAAGTTCATTTCATGCAAAAACAAGACCTGTACACCACCACAAAAAAAAAGCAACAGGAAAATCATTTAATTAACACTTTAATACTGTAAAAAATATTGCAAAACTCCATTTAATAATTTATTTAGGCAAAACAGTGCTGCCTTCTTAAATTTATCACTACCAATACGATTTGATTAATATTTTTTCTGGATAACTTTATATTATATGCTGGGCAAACAAAAGTTATATTAAAATTTTACTAAAAGTGGGAAAGAAGTACCAATATATTTCAAAATATATTGGCAAATAAATGGGGAAACAGTGGAAACAGTGACAGACTTTACTTTGAGGGGCTCCAAAATCACTGCAGACAGTGACTGCAGCCATGAAATTAAAAGACACTTGTTCCTTGGAAAAAAGTTATGATTAATCTAGACAGCATATTAAAAAGTAGAGATATTACTTTACCAACAAAGTCTGTCTAGTCAAAGCTATGATTTTTCCAGTAGTCATGTATGGATGTAAGAGTTGGACTATAAAGAAAGCTGAAGACTGAAGAATTAATGCTTTTGAACTGTGGTGTTGGAGAAGACTCTTGAGAGTCCCTTGGACTGCAAGGAGATCCAACCAGTTCATCCTAAAGGAAATCAGTCCTGAATATTCACTGGAAAGAATGATGCTGAAGCTGAAATTCCAATACTTTGTCCTCCTGATGTGATGAACTGACTCATTTGACAAGACCCCGATGCTGGGAAAGATTGAAGGTGGGAGGAGAAGGGGATGACAGGATGAAATGGTTGGATGGCATTACTGACTCAATGGACATGGGTCTGAGTAAACTCCAGGAGTTGGTAATGGACAGGAAGGGGTGGTGTGCTGTGGTACATGGAGTCAGAAAGTGTCAGACACGACTGAGTGATGGAACTGAACGGATATTTCAAAAAAATTATACTAGATGCTTCCAGAAAATTCCAGTAAATACGACTGCTACTGATAAGACATGTTCTATATCCATATGTTAGATATCTTTTTAAAAAGTATTAGAAAATATCCTGCAACCTCAAGCAGTTATATCACTCTCATCAAAATTCAAAAAAAACTTTATTATTTTAATTTTAACTACAAATCAAGTAATAGCAGCTCTGGGTCCCTCTATATTAGTAATTAGATCCTTCTTTGATTCCACTTTTTTCTTGTTCCAAACTGTTAGCCTCATGCTATACATCCATGTTTGTCCCTGAAGTGTGTAAAAAGTGCCTAGAATTCTCAGTATCTTCCAAAAACAAGCCAATACATACTTCATTATGGGAGGTATAAATACCAACAAACATGTAGCTGCTCAAAAATAAATACTTATATTTTCAAGCTGACAATATGTGTGATTTGAATGTAAGCCAGAAAGGATGTGTTAAGTGTATCATCCCATTTCCTTTCAGGAGTCTAGAATAATTAGTATATCCAAGTCAAGGATTACTCTCTCTGGCTTTTGGCCATGAAGTAGTTCTGAACATCATTAAACCACATACTTTCTATCATGACTTCCAGTGTCTGCTGTAAGAAGGTTCAGATATAAAAAAAATTAAAAATGGGGTCTCAGAGGCAGAAAGGGCAGAGAGAGCTGTGAACAAAGATTCACCACCATGTGGCTCTGCCTGCTTGTCAGTCACTGATTCTGAGTATCAAGAATGGCCCTCAGGGGTATTCAGAAGGACTCACAATCTGGATGTATAATTAATTAGCCTTTCATGTCTGCGGGACTGTGTTTAAAACTGAGCAAGACTTCCTCAAAGGTTTCCAAAGAAGAAGGATTTTTTCTTATAAATATGGAAAGTATAAATCACCTGTGATCCTTTCTAAGGAACACCTCCAACAAACGCTACTGTAATTCCAAAGTGATATTTCCAGTAATAAAGTACTTGACAAATGAAGCAGGTTGAAACATTCAGTCTCCTTAGAGTCTCAGGAAGTTAAAAGGGAGATGTACTCATTTAGTTTGCTCACAGAAAAACAACAAACATTTATCTTCAGGTATGACACATTCATTGGTCCAACTGTCTTTCATGCCAGTCCACACCCCCATCTAGGTGTTGAAAGGTCATTAGTGAAAAGAAATAGAAAACATTCATACCAATTAATGATGCTGAAGAATAGGCAACTCCTCTTTACCTCTATCTTTTCGTGAAAGCAAATATTTAGACTAGGAATTTGTTGACCAAGAGTAAAAAGAAAGACCTGGTTAGAAGCATAAACTGAAGTTAGAATGGTTCAGTTCCCAAATTACTGATATATGGCTACATACAAATCATGAAACTTTGAGAAAATTAGAATTATGCAAATACCCAGATTCTATAAATGAGATAAGTTGAGCCTCTTTCTTCCTGTTTCTTTCTTTAAAAGAGCTTCAATCCATACTATCACTCAATCAGCACTAGCTATTATGTCTAAAGCTGCTAATGTTGTTTTTTTACTGTTAATGTTGTTTATATTGTTTATATTCAATAGTGTTTTTATGGTGAATTACATGGTTTTGCATGTTTGGAAAACTGTGCTTTAGGGAATGGATTAGTTTCATTCTGCTGTCCAGTTGTTAACAATCTAAATAAACTCTGAAAAGGAAACATAATATAAACCTTCAGGAAATATGAGTAGACAGAACCAACATATCAACATACTGATGACTGGAGCCAACCTGATCTTAAATTGATGTGTCACTTGATTATTTTAATATTTTTAAACTGAAGTATAGTTGATAAACAGCATTATACAAGTTGCAGGTGAACAGCATATTAATTCACCATTTAAAGATTATACTCCATTTGTAGTTATCATAAAACATTGGCTATATTCCATGTGTTGCATAATATAGCATATAGCTTACTTTATACCTAAGAGTTTATTCCTCCTAAACTCCTGCCAGCCTCCCCTCACCTTCTCCTTAATTCTTGCTGTTGTTCATTTGCTAAGCTGTGTCTGAACCTTTACAATCTCGTGGACTACATAATGTTACACTCCTTTGTCCTCCACTCTGCCTCAGAGTTTGCTCAAACTCATGTCCGTTAAATCAGTGACGCCATTTAATACATTTGTAGTTATCATAAAACATTGGCTATATTCCATGTGTTGCATAATATAGCATATAGCTTACTTTATACCTAAGAGTTTATTCCTCCTAAACTCCTGCCAGCCTCCCCTCACCTTCTCCTTAATTCTTGCTGTTGTTCATTTGCTAAGCTGTGTCTGAACCTTTACAATCTCGTGGACTACATAATGTTACACTCCTTTGTCCTCCACTCTGCCTCAGAGTTTGCTCAAACTCATGTCCGTTAAATCAGTGACGCCATTTAATCATCTCATCCTCTGTTGTCCCCTTCTCCTCCTGCCTTCAATTTTTCCCAGCATCAGAGTCTTTTCCAATGAGTGGCAAAAGTACTGGAGCTTCAGATTCATCATCAGTTTTTCCAATAAATATGCAGGGTTGACTTCTTTTAGAATTGACTGGCTTGATCACCTTGCATTTGAAGGAACTCTGAAAAGTCTTCTCCAACACAACAGTTCAAAAGCATCAGTTCTTCAGTACTCAGCCTTGTTTATGGTCCAACTCTCACATCCGTACATGACTACTAGAAAAACCTTTGCTTTGACTAGACAGACCTTTGTTGGCAAAGTAATGTCTTATATTTAATATGCTTTCTAAGTTTATGAAAGCTTTTCCTCCAAGGAGCAAGTGTCTTTCACTTTCATGGCTACCATCAAGATCCACAGGAATTTTGAAAACCAAGAAAATAAAGTCATTCAGTGTTTCCATTTTTTCCCTTTTATTTGCCATGCAGTGATGGGACTGGACATCATGATCATAGTCTTATGAATGTTAAGCTTCAAGTTAGCTTTTTCACTCTCCTCTTTCACCCGCATCAAGAGGCTCCTCAATTCCTCTTTATTTTCTGCCATTCAAGTGGTATCATCTACAAGACTGAGATTGTTATTTCTCCTAGCAGTATTGATTCCAGCTTGTGATTCATCCATCCTGGCATTTTGCATGATGTGCTTTGCATATAAGCTAAATAATGAGAGTGACAATATACCGCCTTGTTATACTCCTTTCCAAGTTTCAAACAGTTGTTCTATGTCCAGTTCTAATTGTTGCTTCTTTATACATTCATATGTTAATGGACACTTCATGCTTCCATATTTGGCTATTGTAAATAATGATGCTATGAACATTGGGCTACATCTATCTTTTTGAAATATTTTTTGTGTTTTTTTTTTCAGATATATGCTCAGGAGTGGAATAGACATTTTCCAAAAAGGAAAAGCAGATGACCAACAGGCATATGAAAAGATGCTCTACATCATTAGTCATTGTGGATATGCAAATCAGAATCACAAAAAGAAGTCCCCTCACAGCTGTCAGAATGCCTGTCATCAAAAGCAACACAATAGCAAAAGTTGGGGAGGATGTGGAGTAAAGGGAACTCATGCATTGTAGATGGGAATGTAAATAGGTATAGCCACTAAGGAAAAGAGTATGAGGGTTTCTCATTATTCTAAAAATAAAACTACCTTAAAACCCAGCAGTTCCACTCCTGATCATTTCAATCTTTACAAATATAAGTATACAAAAGTCTAAGATAGTCTGGTATTGAGTCAGGAATTATGCCTATGTATACTCTATTAGTTGCTGAGAAAATGGCAGTCCTTTATTTTGGTCTTTTTTATAAATATTAGTATTGGATTATTACAAGTCAAGGTAATTGAAGACTCACAGTTACTATCAAGGCTCAAAGAGCAAAGGTGCAGATGACTAATCATCATCGCTGTCAAGGACAGTTATATTGTGTCCTATTGTAAGCATGAAAAACAACCCACCAGACTGTGAGTAATATTTGAATATTTATTATTTTTATTGAGTGCTTTCCTAAGATTTGGCTTTATATTGGTAGTTAATAATGTTGGGGGAAATGTGGATGGTAGAGTTTTCCATCAATCAACTTATAAACTTGTCGGAAGAAGGAGTACTTAAGAGACTGACATACCTATTTCAGGAAAAGAAAACTGAAATGTCATTGTTTATTGGCCAAACAACACATCTCTGCTGTGTTTTAAAAAATTTTACTGGGATAAATTAAATTGTTTAAGAAAATATTATCACAGGCTGTGTGTGTGTGTGTGTGTGTGTGTGTGTGTGTGTGTGTGTGTGTGCACTCTGTTCAGTCATGTCTTACTCTTTTGCAACCCCATGTACTGTAGCCCACCAGGCTTCTCTGTCTATGAGATTCTCCAGGAAAGAATACTGGAGTGGGTTGTCATCATCTCTTCCAGGGGATCTTCCTGACCTAGGGATCTGACCCATGTCTCTTGCATCTCCTGCATTTGCAGGGGGATTCTTTACCACTATGCCACCTAGGAAGCCATCAAAGGTTTTGAATTTAAACAATGACTAGAATGATTTAATACAGAATCTCTTTTAAAGCAGAGAGAGATGCTAAATAAAATATTTAAAAAATTTATATATATGCATGCTGGTAATAAAAGGGTAAAGTGAAAGTAGTGATAGATTTCCTCTTCTTGGGCTCCAAAATCATGTGACTACAGCCATGAAATTAGAAGGCAATTTCTTCTTAGCAGGAAAGTGATGACAAACTTAGACAGTGTGTTGAAGAGCAGCGACATTATTCTGCCCCCAAAGGTCCACATAGTAAAAGGCATGGTCTGCCCAGTTGTCACCTACAGTTGTGAGAGATGAATGGTAAAGAAGGCAGAACACCAAAGAATTGATGTCTTAAAACTGTAGTGCTTGAGAAGACTCATGAAAGACCCTTGGATAGCTAGGAGATCAAACAAGTCCATCTTAAGAGAGATCAACCCTGGATATTCACTGGAAGCACAGATGTTGAAGTTGAACTTCCAGTATTTTAGTTATCTGATGTGAACAGATGATCTATTGAAAAAGTGCTTGATGCTGAGAAAGAATGAGGGCAGAAGGATAAGAGCATATCAGAGGATAAGATGGCTGGATGGTATCACTGATGCAAGGAACATAAACTTGGGCAATCTCCAGGAGATGATGAGGGACAGAGAGAAATGATGTGCTGAAATCCAGGGGTTCCAAAGAGTAACACATGACAGGGCAACTGAACATCAGCAACAAAACATGCATGCATGTGTCTCCCGCATTGGCACTCCGGTTCTTGACCACCAGCATCACCTAGGAAAAGCCAAGTTTGAAAGTAAAAGATACATCTTCAAGTACAAGAAACAAAAAAGGAATGTCATGGCTAGAGCAGGTAATGGTCAATATGAGCAAGTGGGAATCTAGGACTTTTATCAGTCTCAAAACTAGGCTCATTAAGCTATGGATAGTATTGTTGCTGTTGTATACACATTGAACTTTAAGGAGCCTTTTTCATGCTTTATGACTTAATTTTATTTTAAGATTAGATCAAGAATTTTTATGATTCAAAAGTCAAAATTATTTTTAACAAGAAAGTTCAAACTACTGCACAACTGCACTCATCTCACATGCTAGTAAAGTAATGCTGAAAATTCTCCAAGCCAGGCTTCAGCAATACATGAACTGTGAAATTCCAGATGTTCAAGCTGGTTTTAGAAAAGGCAGAAGAACCAGAGATCAAATTGCCAACATACGCTGGATCATTGATAAAGCAAGAAAGTTCCAGAAAAACATCTATTTCTACTTTATTGACTATGCCAAAGCCTTTGACTCTGTGGATCACAATAAATTGGACAATTCTGAAAGAGAGGGCAATACCAGACCACCTGACCTGCCTCTAGAGAAACCAGTATGCAGGTCAGGAAGCAATAGTTAGAACACAGCATGGAACAACAAATCGGTTCCAAATAGGAAAAGGAGTACGTCAAGGCTGTATATTGTAACCCTGCTTATTTAACTTCTATGCAGAGTACATCATGAGAAACACTAGGCTGGAAGAAGCACAAGCTGGAATCAAGATTGCTGGGAGAGATATCACTAACCTCATATATGCAGATGACACCAACCTTATGGCAGAAAGTGAAGAGGAACTAAAGCGCCTCTTGATGAAAGTGAAAGAGGGGAATGAAAAAGTTAGCTTAAAGCTCAACACTCAGAAAACAAAGATCATGGCATCCGGCCCCATCACTTCATGGGAAATAGATGGGGAAACAGTGGAAACAGTGTCAGACTTTATTTTAGGGGGCTCCAAAATCACTGTAGATGGTGACTGCAGCCATGAAATTAAAAGACGCTTACTCCTTGGAAGGAAAGTTATGACCAACCTAAACAGCATATTCAAAAGCAGAGACATTACTTTGCCAACAAAAGTCCATCTAGTCAAGGCTATGATTTTTTCAGTGGTCATATACAGATGTGAGAATTGGACTATAAAGAAAGCTGAGCACTGAAGAATTGATGCTTTTGAACTGTGGTGTTGGAGAAGACTCTTGAGAGTCCCTTGGACTGCAAGGAGATCCATCCAGGCCATCCTGAAGGAGATCAGTCCTGGGTTTTCATTGGAAGGACTGATGTTGAAGCTGAAACTCCAATACTTTGGCCACCTGCTGAGAAGAGTTGACTCATTGGGAAAGACCTTGATGCTGGGAAAGATTGAGGGCAGGAGGAGAAGGCCATGACAGAGGATGAGATGGTTGGATGGTGTCACCCACTCAAAGGACATGAGTTTGGATAAACTCTGGGGGTTGGTGAAGTGTGGCCTGGAGTGCTGTGGTTCATGGGGTCGCAAAGAGTCAGATAAGACTGAGTGACTGAACTGAGCTGAGTTCTCACTCTCTTCCCTGTGCCACTCTACTGCTACAGGTAACTGTTTTCAACCATTTCACTAGTCATTGACTTACACTTCCGATGTGTATGTATGCATATACATAGAGAGTTGTCCTTTGAAAAACATGGTTATAACCTGCAGGAATCCATTTATCCTCAATTTTTTTTCAATAGCAGATACTACAGTACTACATGATCTGTGGTTCGTTGAATCCAAGGTTCTAGAGACAAGATAACCAGGGATATAGAACCACATACACTGTCAAGTTATAGACAGATGTTCATTTGTGAGTAAGTTGGTACCCCAAACTCCCATGTTCTTGAAGGGTCATCTGTATATATGCATATATATATATATGCATATGTATATATTATTTGTCTGTATTCACATACATGTACATTTGATATGCATGGCCTTTATGTTCAGACACATGTGTGTCTGTGTGTATATATGATATGAAACATATTAAGTATCTGCTCTATCTTCTGAAATGCTTTCTCATTAGTTGGTGTTGAATTTTGTCAAAGTCATGTTTAGTGTCTATGAAGATAATTATAATTTTTCTGCATATCACCTGATGTAGTGAATTATATCATAAATTTCCCAATACAGAAATGTCTTTGAATCAATACTGGAAATTCCCCACTTCATCATTATATATTAATTTCATTATTAGATTATTATTATTATGTTGCATTGATGTTCATAAGTAAAACTGGTGTTTAGTTTTCTTTTTAATG
>SJYC01129639.1:0-35432 GCA_006408675.1 Madoqua kirkii | reverse complement strand
GAATCTCATATGTCCAAACAATTTTAAAAGAGACATGAGCTGTTTTCCATGAGTATGTTAAGAATTTAAAATCTTAGAGGATATATTTTTCAAATTATATTTATTGATTTTAAATTTCATGTTTGGAAATCTTTTTTTTTATTTTGGACACAAAGACACACATTAAAGAATCACTTTGGAAAAGATTTAGGATTTAAAATAAGCTTTTACAAGTCCATTCAATAACTACAAATATCTTACTAAGCTGAAAGGAGAAAACTATAGGTCTGTATATTTATTCAGGGATCCTGATATTACCCAGAGGACTACAAAACAGTTTTATTATAACACTGAAAATATGACTGTCTTTCCCTAATATTGTGTTAGAGATTGAAAACAGAATGACAGAGACCTTCCATGCCGAGGAAACACTTGTAACTAATATTCATGTTAGACATCTGAGTCTGTCAGAGTGGGAATGTTTTCAGAGCAATAGGCTTGATATTGCAAACTATATGTCTACATACAGATGGAAAGGGCAACATAGCGAATTCAGTACTGTTACAACAGTTGGCAAAGTCCACTAAAAGAAGAAGTCATGTGCTGCCTTTTGTAAAATCTGGAGAAATGCTTAAGTTACCTGATTCAAATAAAGCACATGGAAAATTAGAGGGATTTAGAAAGACACAAATGAGGCAGGGAGAAAAGGAGAAAGAGAAACATTCATCAGAATCATGCAGTTGCTTTCTGGTTTCTCTTGTTGCCTTTGCAAAATTCTCCCAACAAAAAAATTAGAATGTTACTCAACATAGGTAGGGCCACATTGCACCTATCCCGAAAAGAAAGCAGGAACTCCTCCTGTGAGCTATCAGCCTCACAGATACTGTGGCACAGTCTCCAGATCTAGTAGGGTGATTGTTGCTGCTGTTTAGTCGCTAAGTTTTGTCCACCTCTTTGATACTCCATGGACCATAGCCCACCAGGCTCCTCTGTGGGATTTTCCAGGCAAGAATACTTTAGTGGATTGTCACTTTCTTCCCAGGAGATCTTCCCGACCCAGGATTGAATCCACATCTCCTGCATTGCAAGTGGATTCTTTAGTGATGAACCACTGGGAAGGTGAATAGGGTTGGTTAGGGAGCCACAGATTGAAGCTTGTTTAAGGAGACAGCCTGATTTACTACACATTCTGTTCTTGCTGGAAAACAAGCAACAAAGCCCTGCAAAAGCTCAAGGGATGAAGTCTACAGAAACACAGAGCTCCTGATGTTTCTGAAAAGATGTACTCCAGGTAGGATTCATCTCCAGAAAAGCAGCTGATGATTGTGATTCTCACTCTAAGCTATACTTATGTATTTAAAAGTATTGAGCCTTCCATTGCGAACTCAAAAATTTCCACATCACAAGAAGAGAGCTTGCTCTAAGTTTTCCTAACTAGCCAAAATCTAGTAATACTTGCTAAGATGCTTGCTCAGATAGCTTTGGTATTAAAAAAAAAAAAAACACCATGAACCCTCAAAGAGAAGGTAGTACCCTCCTGAGTTGTAGTCAAAATGAATAATAAAAGGAGTCATCTTTACTCAGACCTGGACAGTCTCTCTCTCACATCCCTTTATCTTGCCTGTTTTTCATATGGAAAAAATATGTTGATGATTGTTCCTGCCTGTATTCTTCAAAGGGAAAGGGGAGCTAAAACCTCATCCTTCAACACCTCCTTCACCCCAAAGTCATTCATTTATCTTTTTCCCCTGAATTCTTTTCCTTTGGCATTCCCTTTGGGTAACTCTTTAACCTTTTCTCTGCCACCCATATGATGTAAGCAGTGTTCTAACATCCTCTGCAATCCTTGTTTAAGGATGTGTTTTGGTGCATTGAGTTTTAGCTTTTTAAAATGTTTTTTATCTCATAAGACATTATCAATACATTATTTGTGAGTGACTCATTGGAAAAGACTCTGATGCTGGGAGGGATAGGGGGCAGGAGGAGAAGGGAACGACAGAGGATGAGATGGCTGGATGGCATCACTGACTTGATGGACGTGAGTCTGAGTGAACTCTGGGAGTTGGTGATGGACAGGGAGGCCTGGCATGCTGCGATTCATGGGGTCGCAAAGAGTTGGAAATAACTGAGGTATTGAACTGAACTGATAGCACAATGTGTGAAAACTTTTGCATCTATTCCTTCTTCCCATGGACTGTAGCTGGCCAGGCTCCTCTCTTCATGGAATTATCCACACAAGAATATTGGGATTGTCATTCTTTTTTTCCAAGGGATGTTCCTAAACCAGGGATTGAACCAGGTCTCCTGCATTACAGGTGGATTCTTGACTGTCGGAGCGACCAGAGTAATACATTTCTTCTTATACCTTGTGCCAAAGCTAAGAGCCAACCACTGGTGGTGATCTGCCATTCATTTAACAGGCATTTACAACTAAAGGAGTTATAATGACTCCTTAGGTAGGCTAAGTGAGGTTTTTCATGCAAAAATGCAAACCATTATTCTTGTGCTTTAAATAGAGGTCATCTTGTGAAGAGGGGACTTACAAAACTAACAGAAGACAAGCTATAGTAAACATGTTGAGTCTAATTGGCTAGAAGCATATAAGCATTTATAAAAAAGACAATGTTTACTTGCTTGAGTAATCAGAGGAAATATGCTTACGAAGTTGGTACAGCCATACCTGAGAAATGTTGCTCTTTGGTTACAGGCAAAGGCAAAAAAGTGAATGTTGCAATAAACCCAATCACACAATTTTTGTTTTTGTTTTTCCTAGCACATATAGCATTGATGTTTATATTGTATTTTAGTCTATTAACTGTGCAATAGCAATATGTCTTTAAAAATGCATACCTTAATTAAAAAATACTCATTGCTAAAAAATATTAGCCATCATCTGAGCCTTAAGCAGGTCGTGTTAATAATATCCAAGATCAGTGATCACAGCTCTCTGTAACAGATATAACAATAAGAACAAAGTATGTAATCGTGCAAGAATTACCAAGCTGTGACACTGCAAGAAGTGAGCAAATGCTCATGGAAAAATGTGCCAATAAACATACTTGATTTGGAGTTGCATAAGCTTCAATTTGTAAAACAATGCAATATCTATGAAGGCAATAAAGCAAAAAGCAGTCAACTACAGTACATTCAGACAGATTCTATAAATCAAGATAGAAAAGAGATTTTCTAAATTTTTGAACAGTAAGTTGCCAAAATGGAACAAATATTGATTTCACCGGGTACTATGTAGGCACTTGTTTTGGTTAAATATTATTATCAACCCTATGAAGTGGCATAAAATAATTTTGTATTATATCAGGCTGAGTACAGATGGGAGCACTGACCATAAAGAAGCCTCAGCACTGAAGAACTGACGCTTTCAATCTGTGGTGCTGGAGAAGGCTTTTGAGAGTCCTTTGGACAACAAGGAGATCCAACCTATCCGTCCTAAAGGAAATCAACACTGAATAGTCATTGGAAGGACTGTTGAAGCTAAAACTCCAGTATTTTGGCCACCAGATGTGAAGAGCTGACTTGTTGGAAAAGACCCTGATGTTGGGAAAGATTTAGGGCAGGAGAAAAAGGGAGTAACAGAGGATGAGATGGTTGGATGCCATTACTGACTCAGTGGACATGAGGTTGAGCAAACTCTGAGAGATATCACAGGACAGAGAAGTCTGGCATGCTGCATCCATGGAGTCACAAAGAGTTGGACACAACTTAGTGACTAAACAACAAGATGAAGCAAAGGAGATACCTGACATCAGTTGAGTTCAGTCGCTCAGTTGTGTCCGACTCTTTGCAGCCTCATGAATCGCAGCATGCCAGGGCTCCCTGTCCATCACCAGCTCCAGGAGTTCACTCAGACTCACATCCATCGAGTCAGTGATGCCATCCAGCCATCTCATCCTCTGTCGTCCCGTTCTCCTCCTGCCCACAATCCCTCCCAGCATCAGAGTCTTTGCCAATGAGCTAATTCTTTGCATGAGGTGGCCAAAGTGCCAGAGTTTCAGCTTTAGCATCATTCCCTCCAAAGAAATACCAGGGCTGATCACCTTCAGAATGAACTGGTTGGATCTCCTTGCAGTCCAAGGGACTCTCAAGAGTCTTCTACAACACCACAATTCAAAAGCATAAATTTTTCAGCACTCAGCTTTCTTCACAGTCCAACTCTCACATCCATACATGAACACAGGAAAAACCATAGCCTTGATGGACCTGTGTGGGCAAAGTAATGTCTCTACTTTTGAATATGCTATCTAGGTGGTCATAACTTTCCTTCCAAGGAGTAAGTGTCTTTTAATTTCATGGCTGCAATCACCATCTGCAGTAATTTTGGAGCCCAAAAAATAAAGTCTGAGACTGTTTCCACTGTTTCCCCATCTATTTCCCACGAAACGATGGGAACATGATCTTAGTTTTCTGCCATGATCTTAGTTTTCTGAATGTTGAGCTTTAAGCCAACTTTTCCACTCTCCTCTTTCACTTTCATCAAGAGGCTCTTTAGTTCTTCTTCACTCTCTGCCATAAGAGTGGTGTCATCTGCATATCTGAGGTTAGTGTTATTTCTCCCAGAAATATTGATTCCAGCTTGTGTTTCTTCTAGCCTAGTGTTTCTCATGATGTACTCTGCCTATAAGTTGAATAAGCAGAGTGACTATATTCAACCTTGACGTACTCCTTTTCCTATTTGGAACCAGTCTGTTGTTCCATGTCCAGTTCTAACTGTTGCTTCCTGACCTGCATACAGATTTCTCAAGAGGCAGGTCAGGTGGTCTGGTATTCCCATCTCTTTCAGAATTTTCCAGTTTATTGTGATCCACATAGTCAAGGCTTTGGCATAGTCAATAAAGCAGAAATAGATGTTTTTGTGGAGCTCTCTTGTTTTTTGATGATCCAGCAGATGTTGGCAATTTGATCTCTGGTTCCTCTGCCTTTTCTAAGACCAGCTTGAACATCTGGAAGTTCATAGTTCACATATTGCTGAAGCCTGCCTTGGAGAATACCTGACATATAAAGTGTCAATTCCTAATAACCAGTGGGCTTATTATTGGAATTTGGTCAATGAGTGTGTGTTAGTCACTCAGTCATATCCATGTCTTTGTGACCCCATGGACTGTAACTTGACAGGCTCCTTTATCCATTCGATTTCTCTGGCAAGAATACTGGAGTAGATCGCCAGTCCTTTCTCCATGGGATCTTACCCAACCCAGGGATCGAATCTGTATCTTTTGTCTCTTGCATCACAGGCAGATTTTTTACCATCTGAGCCACTATGGAAGCCCAAGTCAGTATTATTCACTATCTTTTTATTAAGCAGAACCATGATATTTGATTTTCCCCTTCTAAGCCTTTAGAACTGAAATAACTGCATATGTCTAGGAAAAGGACCAGGTGGGCAAGATAAAATCCCTGAAAGACAATAGAATAATGGATTATATTTTGAAAAAAAATACAGTTATTTTGCACACTTCACTCTGATGTTAGAGACTTTTACTGAGCAGGACTGCCGTCGCCCTCTGAATTAGGGGCGCATCCCATGATTTCCAAGAGCAAGCTGCACAGTTGCTTTAAGAGTGGGACAGATTCTGAGGGTGAGTTTTTAGCCTTGTCTGTCTTTTTCTGAAATGTGCTTTTCCTGTTTTCACAGAGAAAGAGGAGGACATTTCCTCTTTTTATACATGTATTTGTCATCAGTTCTATTTAAGGTTAATTTACCTTTAGAGCTGAGGAATCATATCTTCTGTAAGAGGAAAACAATAAAAAAAGGATTCTACATAGTTTTGCTATTTTCACAAAGAAATGAGCAAAAAGCAAAGCTTTCCTCATGTCAGTTTCATAGAGGAAAAGAAAACTGGAAATTTTGAAGCTATTGTATAAAATATTCAAGGAAATGTTCATAACTTGTTATTTGTGTTATTGTTGGACAGATGATCCAGATGTCAAATTTAAGCTAATAGAAGTTCAATTTTTTATATCCATTTGTGAATTATTTGTGAAGTATGGGCAAAGAGAGCATTTTTTTTCTTTTTCTTCCTAGCAACGTATCAGCCCTAGAATGAATGGATTTCTGCCCAGACACAAGTGGGTCATTCAGCTGGTCAACAAGGATGCTTCTTATGAGAGCAGATTTTTTATGGGGACAGCTGTCTAGCAGGAAGTATATTGCCATGTGTTCTTTTTGAATTTAGCAAAAGACTGTCAACTATTTCTAGTAATGACCCACTTAATTTTATAGAGAGTACTTTTACATAAAACTGTATTAATAATAAATATGGATCTGGAATTGAGATTACTATAAGTTGGCTTTAGACAAGACTAAAAAATAAATATATACTATATAATAAATGACAGTATTTATGTAATCACGTGAGCTGACTTCTATTCACTCCAAAGAAGCAAGTAACCTTGAATGTAACCTCAGTTCCTAGACTCTCAGAATCCAAACCTGAAAAATACATACTTTACAGCCATCCCATGGAAGAAATGTTTTCGGCTGGTAAAGGCAGATGGAGTAATAGAGTAATTTTTCCTTAGCTTGGTAAGAACCTTATAAGAACCAGCTTTTCTTAAGCTGTGGGAATATTTAACTCTCCAGTTGCTTTAAGGGATAAGCATTGACCTTTAAAAATATGAAGCAATTTACAGAGGTCACACCAATGAGCAATGGCTATTGGAGGGAATGAACCCATCTTTTGTTTGCAGTGGTGTCTAGTTCTTTAGTAAATCTAGGTTGAAGCCGTTCATGGTATGGATAGTAGCCTTCATATTATCCTAATATAGGGGCTTCCCAGGTGGCACTAGTGGTAAGGGACCCAGCTATCAGTGCAGGAGATGTAAAAGATGTGGGTTCAATCCCTGGGCTGGGAAGATCTCCTGGAGTAGAGCGCAGACACCTACTCCAGTATTCTTTCCTGGAGAACCCTGTGGACAGGGGAGCTTGGAAAGGCTATGGTCCATAGGTCAAAAAGAGCTGGACATGACTGAAGTGACTTGGAGAACATGCTAACATAACTGATATCAGCAGCAAATACTAGCAAATCATTGATATGGATTTATTGAACTCCATGGTGGTAACAGAATCATCTACCGTGAAGAAGAAACAGATTCTTAATTTGCTATTTATTGCCACTCAAGAGTTTACGCAGCTACTCATTTGAGATGAAGTACCTGGGCTTGCTCCTATTCCAGAGGGGTCACAGACCCATGTTTATACCATGCAACACATCGGCTCACTGGCCTGACTTTGATTCAAGTTTTGATCCTTGGTTACATTTAAAATTCTGTTAATCATGAAGATGTGCTTTTAAGCTTGTGATAATATGGACTCTGATTTTTATATCTTGTGGTCAGTTCTCAGATTCTAAAAAATGTTCCCAAAGGACAACAGTAGTGAAAACCAACAAACCTATCAGTTGGTGGTGCTTGTTAGCCAGACATTGGCCCTATACATCTCCTTCTTTCTGCTGCTCTTTCTTCTCCCTGATCAAGTCTATGAGTTCTTCATTCCTTGGCTAGTTCCATAGAGTGATAGACCTTAATGCCCAAAATAGCCTGATATAATCAGAAGGGAATAGTAGCTCTTTGCTATAGAGGGATTCAAGTTTCAGGCCAAGGACCCATGATAAAGACAGGTATCATTCCTGGTTTGGTGATGTACGGTTTGGTAGACTGACCTGAGTATACTGCTCATAGGGTATACCATCCCTACTTGCCTGACATTTTCTGTTTTAGGAGAAAAGAAAAAATAAAAAAAGTACCCTGACCTGGGAAACTTCAGAATCCCAGGCAAGCAGGGATGGTTGTTCACTCTAATTCTGAGTCTGGTGTATTAAATCTCAAAAGCATTTCATTTAGCTTCTAAACAGTACAGGGGAGAAAGTCATCAGATTCTGCTGGAATTGATGGTTCTACGAAATACTGTCCCTTGGTTTCAGTGAAAATGATTTCCAGTTGAAATGGGTCTGGCTTATGTCTTCCAGAAAAGACTGAACAGATAAGACGCTTTGGTAACATAGTTTCTTATTAATGAGTGAGATAAATAGAGATATAGCTATCTAATAAATCAAACAATAGAATGCTTGCTGTAGAGTAAAACTATGTAAATATAATTATGGCAAATAATGCTAGTCTTAGAAAGATTTCTCAGTAACTAGCAATTGTAGAGTGAAACAGTATTATATCGACATGTGATATGTGTTATCAATTCAAATTGGACGATGGTGATTGATTAGTTTGATGATAATCATGATTTTGTATCACTCAAATTTTATTGCTCTCATAACATATATTCTATCAATCAACTGAAATGGTTTCATTTGTTTATTTTTTTCTGTCTCTCTTTAAAGCTTTGAAAAAACCAAGAGATATGAGATACTCTCACTGATTGTCTCTTCACTCATCATCGCCTAGAGAATTCTGCTCTTTGGCAAAAATGTATTTACCATGTACTTTATTTTTGATCTTAAGAGGGTCTTGGTCTTCCCTGGTGGCTCAGACAGTAAAGAATCAGCCTGTAATGCAGAAGACCTGGGTTTGATCCCTGGGTCGGGAAGTTATCCTGGAGAAGGCAACGGCAACCACTCCAGAATTATTGCTTGGAGAATTTCATGGACAGAGAAGTCTGGCAAGCAGCAGTCCATGGGGTCCCTAATAGTTGGACACGACTGAGTGACTAACAATTTACTTTCACGACAGTCTTATTTTTTATTTTCTTGTTTGTTTGCTTATTTTTAATCTTGAGAAAATACAATATCTTGAATTTTTTACAGTAAAACCCATGATTTTTCTTAATGCTCTTACAGTTTTAAACTTTTTGAAAAACCATTGTATTTTCTGTTCTTTATTTTATGCCTATATACAGAAATATAGCTTGAAAATGCAAGTTGCTCAAGAAACACTTAGAGATGAACTGTTTCTTACTTGGTTGAAGTCATATAAATTATTAAACATATCTACGTGATGTAAAATAACTGAATAAAGATTACTTTGGTCGTTTTGAGAAGTAGCAAAATATAATGCATTGAAAGGTAGGAGACATATATTCTTCCAGATTATATGAATAAGTACTTTACTATTTCCTATTTGTTGAGAAATCTCTACTGCTGTTTTTCATTTAAATAGCAACCTAAGACAAGCAATATATTAATATAAAATTCATGACAATTGCATTTGACGGAAGCAAGGATTACTGATTTTAGAGAAGCTACATGCCATCACATAACAGGTAGAAGTGCATACTGTGGTGTCAGAGTGTGTAGATTTCAAACATAACTCTGCTCCTCACCAGCAGCTCTATGGACTTTGGGAAAATGTTCAACTTCATTGTGCTTTACAAATGAGTGTAAGCCTATCTCCTAAGGCTGTTATGAGAATCAAAGCAAGTTAATAAATGTAACATACTTAGAATGGCACAGGCATAAGAAGGACTATATCTGCTAGTTACTATGTCTATCATTTTGACTTATATCTCTCTTTACACTACAGTATTTTTGCCTCAAAAATTCCTTGAACTGGGGAACCTGGTGGGCTACAGTCCACAGGGTCGCAAAGAGTCAGACATGACTGAGCAAACTGTCAGTCAGAGATGGCCTGTTACATAACATGGAATATGTGTATGTGCATCGCCTACTGTTTTACCATGAAATTAAAAGACACTTGCTCCTTGGAAGAAAATCTGTGAGAAACATAGACAGCATATTAAAAAGCAGAGGCATTACTTTGTCAACAAAGGTCCATCTAGTCAAAGCTATGGTTTTTCCAGTAGTCATCTATGGATGTGAGTTGGACTATAAAGAAAGCTGGGTACCAAATAATTGATGCTTTTGAACTGTGGTGTTGGAGAAAACTCTTGAGAGTCCCTTGCACTGCAAGGAGATCCAACAAGTTAGTCCTAAAGGAAATGAGTCCTGACTATTCATTGGAAAGACTGATACTGAAGCTGAAACTCTAATACTTTGGCCACCTGACATGAAGAACTGAATCATTGGAAAAGACCCTGATGCTGGGAAAGATTGAAGGTGGGAGGAGAAGGAGAAGACAGAGGATGAGATGGTTGGATGGCATCACCGACTCGCTGGACATGAGTTTGAGCAAGCCCTGGGACGTGGTGACAGACGGGGAGGCCTGGCGTGCTGCAGTCCATGGGGTTGCAAAGAGTCAGACACGACTGAGTGACTGAACTGAACTGAACTGAATGGAACTGAAGTAAACTGTTAGTTGCTCAGTCATGTCCAACTCTTTATGACCCTATGGATTGTAGCCCAGCAGGCTCCTCTGTCCATGGGATTCTCCAGGCAAGAATACTGGAGTGGGTTGCCATTTCCTTCTCCAGGGGATCTTCCTGACCCAGGGATTGAACTCGGGTATCCTGTATTGCAGGCATATTCTTTACCAACTGAACCACAAGGGAAGTCCTTAAACTACATTTTTACATCCTTTGCTATAGGTTAAGGAAATGTAGTACACAAAACTACTTATAAACTATCTTTAAAAGATAAAAGCAAATATCTTATTGTTTATTTAAGAACTGTTTTCCAGTTACCATTATTAAAGTAATGAATTTATTTTATTCACTGGGAACCAAGCATGATTCTTTACTACAATGACTAAAGGAGAATTATAACCAATTGCTATTTGTTGGTCAACAATTTGATAAGCTGAGACTCAAGGAACAGACAGATCCCAAAGTAAAAGCAAGTTGTCAGCAAACATATGCACGTGTGTCTGAATATAGCATTTTTCTATTCTCAAGACTGAACATGTATGCCTTGTATGCCATTCAGATTTTTTGCTTCCTTGTCATCATGTCTAAATATATAAATTATTTCTTATGCTTTCATTTTATTTTTATTAATTACCACTATTTGTCCATCTGTAAAACAGAGATAATACCTATTTCATAAAACTAATGGTTGAAAAGTTTGAAAGGGGTAATAAACATGAAGCAGCTTGGACAGAAACTGGCCTAAGAACAAATTTCCTCACCCATCTCCCAGTAAAAGTTCAGGACCTTTGGTTTATTGCCTTGGGAACTCACTCCAGTATTTCAGAACCCACTGTGATCTTTAAGACCTTATTAAAATGTTCCCATTTTCTTCACACAAACATGGAAATTTAGTTTTAGACCACACTCAACTTTGAATTCCCCTCAGGATTACTTAGAAGAAGAAAAAACAACTGCACCCTGAACTTGCCTAAAAATTTACTTCTGCTTCCTGCTTTTAACACTCCCTTCCTTCCATTTTCTTTATTTTCTATTAATAAAATATTCACAATACTCTTATTATTAGAAACAAAATTCTTAGATTTTCTGAAAAGTCACATCAGAGTGAATCCAGATTTAAGAAATTTGCAAAAGTGAGTTAGTCACTCAGTTATGTCTGCCCCTTTGCAACCCCATAGGCTTAGCCCACCAGGCTCACTCCCCATGGGATTCTCCAGGCAAAAATGCTGGAGTGGGTGGCCATCCTCTTATCAAGGGGGCCTACCCAACTGGGTTCCCCTCATTGTAGGCAGATGCTTTACCATCTGAGCCACCAGGGAAGCCCAAAAAAATTTGAATCCAGATATAAAAGATGTGCAAAAAAGATCCAGTGTTAGTAGAAGGACAGCAGCATTTAGATATGGGAGCCTTTGATTTTAGACCAATTAAATGCACACACATGAACACTTTCTACTAATATTATCTATGCCATAAAATTAATAGATGAAACTTCCATTCCTGCAAGATTCAACTTTCTGCTCTTACATAATCTTATAGAAGGAAAATTATATTTTAAAAAAATGTGTAGCTACCTAGAATTCATATTACAGAAAATTTAATCACAAAATTGGTTATTTGTGTATCTTTGGTAGATAAATCAAAACCAAATAATCTTTTTGTAAGAGAAAATTTGCTAAATTCCTGCTGTCGCTGAATGATCACCCCTGTTAGCCATTTCTATCCACTAAGAGAACATTTGTGAACTTAATAAGTATTTAAGAGTAAAAAATAGCCTCTTACAGACACACAGACACTTCACGTTAACTGAAATATTCTGTCATCCAGAAAAGAGACGGTGATTGGGCATACTTGGACATTGTTGAAAGTTCTTGTTTTGACTACTTGAACTTTTCTAAGCAGTTGAATCAATGTTCCATAGCAGTGTTTCTGCAGCACAACCTGGTTTTCTTCACGCTCAACTCAAAAGATATACCATACTTACATTTAAAACTTATTAAAAGATACATAACACCCTGCTTAATGTTGTTTGCATAAACAGCATTCCAATTCTACTTTATTCTGATGATGGTTTGTTATGTGCTAAGAACATGATTTCAAGTTACTTCAACTCTGCAGTGGTGAGTTCAACTTCAGCATAGAGACAGGTTGAAATTTGGTCTTTTCTCCCATGCTAATAGTCATATTCCTTCAGAGTTTTATTACTGTCACTGCTTCATTCCGGAACAAAAGCAAACTAAATTTAAAAAAAAGGGGGGGAGGGGGAGAAAAAAATTGTGGGTAAGGGAGGGAAAGGAGAGAACAAAACAAAACACTCACCATAAAACTCCTTTTCTGGTATGGCTGGTTGACAATCTAGAAGTCACGTGTATGATATTTTTCACCAAGAACAGCAACTGTGCTTTTCTGCTTGTTGCACTCATGTTTTGGGTTTCCCTGACAGCTCAGCTAGCAAAGAATTCACCTGGAATGCTGGAGACCCCGGTTCCATTCCTGGGTCAGGAAGACCCACTGGAGAAGGAATAGGCTACCGACTCCAGTATTCTTGGGCTTCCCTTATGCTTCAGCTGGTAAAGAATCCTCCTGCAATGTGGGAGGCCTGTTTTCAGTCCCTGAGTTGGGAAGATCCTCTGGAAAAGTCAAATGCTACCCACTCCAGTACTCTGGCCTAGAGAATTCCATGGATTGTGTAGCCCACGGGGTCACAAGGAGTTGGACACAACTGAACGGCTGTGGCTTCACATTCACGTTTTCTTTGAAAACAGGTTTCAAGATGTGTAATGCTATGAAACTATTTCTTGAGAGTCAGTTGAGACTCAGTTTACTAATTGAAAGCATACATATTCTTCCATATATTGAGAGGGACCTTTTTCCATTTTCTTATTTATGCATTATTTAAAATATATAAAGAGGGATGAAGGGTTATAACCCTTTAGTTTTCTGTTAAAAAAAAATCCCATTTTTGTCTTATCTATAATCTTCATGGGGAATACAATAGGTTGGAGTTGCAGTCATATTTTTTGCATCATAGAATCCCTTGCTCTCCCTTGAGTCTCAGAAATTATTTTTGAACTTATTAAATTCAGTAGATTTGAATGACCTCATTCCCTACTAAAGACAATGAACAAACCAGAGAAGAAATGAGAACTGAATTAAGCTGAGACCATAAACAAGGACTTTAAGTGGCTCAGTCGTGTCCGACTCTTTGCAACCCCATGGACTGTAACCTACTAGGCTTCTCCGTCCATGGGCTTCTCCAGGCAAGAATACTGGAGTGGATTGCCATTTCCTTCTCCAGGGGATCTTCCTGACCCAGGTATTAAACCCGGGTCTCCCCCATTGGAGGCAGATGCTTTAACCTCTGAGCCACCAGGGACACATACACATTAATTTCATTTCTAATTAAATCATCTTCTCTGAGTCGCAAAATAAACTATCTGTTCTGCTTATTTATTTTCAGAAATGGGATTTCAGCTGTTTTGGTGTTCATAAAATAAACTGGTGGCTCTGATGATAAAGAATCTTCCTGTAATGAAGTATATTCAGGTTTGATCCCTGGTTCTGGATGATCCCCCAGAGAAAAGAATGGTTACCCACTCCAGTATTCTCTCCTGGAGGGCTGGAGGGCTATGGAATCACAGAGTCAGACATAACTGAGCAACTAACACACGCACATGGGGTTTTGTTTTGATTTCATTTGGGGTCTAGCATGATATTGTTTTGGGCCTAGCACAATAGAAAACAAATCTATTACCGCATTATGACCTCAGTAAACTACACTTATAATATATGTGGGAAAATAAGGTTAGCAAACAGAACAAGTGTATAAGAACTGAACATCTGTTGAGTAATGTTGGTTAAAAAGAGTTTATGAATTTACTAATAGTTGAGATCAATGTGCTTTAATACAGCAGAAAAAGAAAATAAAGGCGGGAAAAAAATGGAGACTTGTCCTTAAAATGAACTGGAATATAAGCAGAGTTTGACATAAAACCCAGGATCAGATGTTGATCTGATTGAGTAGACAAAGAAGCATGCTGGAGAAGGTTATTATTACTTAAGTAGAGCATGTTCCAATTGTAGGAAACTTTCCCTCTGATTATACCCCAAAAGTTAAAAGGATAAATTTGGGGAGAAAAATAAACTACTTTCTCTTTGGGGTTGCACAAGCAGACATGGGTTGGATTTTCTGAACAGAATCTAAATAACTAGAAATTTAGTGGATAAAACAAACCTATCTGGTACTTGTGAAATGCTGTAGTGAATCTTGTGCAAAAGAAAGATGATAATCATGTGTGCCTGATCACAGTGCCCAATACAAAATTCCCCTCTTTCCAAATTCTCAAAGGAAAGCAAATGAGAAAATGTATCAGCATGACCTCATTGCTTCATTGTATAGTCAAAATCCTAAATTACAACCCACTGTAGCATTTTAAAAATCAACTCTTTGCAAAGTTTGGTATCTGTTTCTAACATTATTAATACATTCACCAAACCACACCTAGCACCTCTCTTTGGCATGCAGTGTGTCCAACAGGGCAGCCAAGAACCACTTTTTCGGGTGCTAATGTCATATGTCACATTTTGTGCAGCTGTCAAGTTCATAAGGGGGTTGGAATGAGAAGAATTTCATACTGTGATGTTCCTTTGCCAGTCAGAGACAGACTATACCCTACACAGAGCTATACTCACCATCTCTTTAGTGTAAAGTAACTAACAGAAAAATGTGGGAGAACTCAAGGAGATACAATTATTTTACTAAAACACAGAGCCTTCCTAGGATTGCATCTTGAAAGTAGTTATTTATTCCCAAAAATTAAGAAAAAATGGCAGGGAAGGAGTGTAAACAAATACCTCATCATGATGTACTAAGAAAAGAAATTTGTATTTCACTGGTAAATCAAAGGGACAGAGACAAGACAATCCAGTGCCTTGGATTGACATGGACCTGCAAAACAGGCTTTGTTTGGCTTTGCCAATAGAAAATTCAGGCTCCCCTGGTGGCTCAGATTGTAAAGAATCCACTTGCAATGCAGGAGACCTGAAACTGATCCCTGGATAGGGAAGATCCCCTGGAGAAGGGAATGGCAACTCACTCTAGTATTCTTGTCTGGAGAATCCCATGAACAGAGGAGACTGGTGGGCTACAGTCCATGGGGCCGCAAAATGTCCGATGGGACTTATTGACTAAATACCTACACACAGAAAATTCACACATCATGAGATTGTTTTATTTTTAATCTCAAGAAAGATAGCTAAACTGTAGTGAGGCTCTTTAGAATCTTGCTACTCAAAGAGAAGTCCATGGACCAGCACAAGAACATTAATGAAAGAGATTGTTGGAAAGACAGACTGCCAAGGTCTCTCAAGAGCTTCTGAATTTGAGTCTGCATCTTCACGAAATTTCTCAGGTCAGTCATAAATTTTAAGTATACCTACTTTAGAGGAGTAGGGGGCCTGAGAAATGTGATTTACAGGACAGATGGTTTATGAGAACAGAAATCCTTAACAGAAAAAGAAAAGTTTTGAAGATTAAGTGGAATCATTAGGACTTTTCATAGGAACATGCCAGAACCCTCCAAGGAGCATTCAGAAGCTATTGTTTGGGTGACTGAGAAGGAAAGATCTGCAAGCTTCATAGGTTCATTGATGAAAATGAAGCACAGATGAATTAAATGCACAAATTTACCAGTCAGATGTCCAAAAGTGTTAACCATAATATCAAGAGGTAACAGTAATACGTATGAGTTGATCAGTCAGACATCAAACAAGAGATAACAGTATATCCTGCTGGAGATATTAGTGCTAGAGAAGACTCCTGAAAGTCCTTTGGACAGCAAGGAGATCGAACAAGTAAATCTTAAGGGAGAGCAACCCTGAATATTCACTGGAAAGAATAATACGGAAGCTCCGGTATTTTGGTCATCTGATGGGAACAGGTAACTTACTGGAAAAGTCCCTGATGGAGACAGAAGGAACAGAGGATGACAGAGGATGAGATGGCTGAATGGCATCACCGATGCAATGAACGTGAACTTGGGCAAACTCCAGGAGATGGTGAGACACAGCGAGCCTGGAGGGCTACAGTCCATGGGGTCACAAAGAGTTGGGCAGGACTGGGTGACTGAACAACAAAAACACAGCAACCACAGTGTGACTGCGGGCAGCTGAGGAGAACTTCCTGTGGTAAACGGAAGCAGACCTAAGAGTTTCAGAGGAAAATTCGGGGGTCCCTGTCACTACTTTATTCAACGAATTTCTTTTAATATTCTATTATGCTCTGGCCATTATGGTAGCTGTATTTGTTAAGCCGGACCACATCTCCACCCTCCAGCAATGTAAAAGGCATTTGCTTTTAGGTCAGGGAAGATGGAATAGAAATCCTGTACAGGCTCCTGGAAGGCTTCCCTGGTGGCACAGACAACAGCAAAGCTCCCTGCAATGCAGGAAATCCAGGTTTATCCCTGGGTTGGGAAGATTCCCTAAGGAAATGGCAACCCACTCCAATATTCTTGCCAGGAAAATTCCATGAACAGAGGAGCCTGGTGGGCTACAGACATGGGGTCTCAAAGAGTCAGAGATGACTGAGCTGCTAACTCTTGGGCTTCCCTGCTGGCTCAGTCACCTGGAATCTGCCTGCAATGCAGGAAATCTAGGTTCAGTCCCTGGATTGAGAGGATCCTCTGGGGAAGAGAATGGCAACCCACTCCATTATTCTTGCCTGGAGAATTCTTTGTTGAATAGAAGAACCTAGTGGGTTACAGTCCAAGGGGTTGAACAGGCTTCTGGGCACATGGCAAAGAGGATTTATGAATTCCTCAGGGCACACATTTTTGAAAGAACAAGGCCACATCTGTGATACATAAATCATAGTTGTGCCCCCCGTGCACACATTGGTATACTTGTATTTAGTTTGGCTCAGTGGTAAAGAATCCACTTGCCAAGCAGCAGAAACGGTTTCCATCTTTGGGTTGAGAAGATCTACTGCAGAAAGGAATGGCAACTCACTCTAGTATTCTTGCTAGGAAAATCCCATGGACAGAGGTCCCTGGTAGGCCTCAGTTCCTGGGGTCACAAAGAGTTGGGCATGACTTGTTACCAAACAACAATTCAGCTTGACCACGCTGATTTGAGTCTTATCATCATTTGTTTTAGTTGTTTCCAAATCCCTATGTCAGAAATCAAAACTAACACCTAAACTTTGGTAACTGCAAAGAGTGACCCCAGCAGCCATGGTTCTAATCTCGTCTTCTTGCATATTCCATCAGACAGAGTGAAATCTTTACTCACACTGGTCCTATAGGATTCCCTCTCCCAGAGATCTGACCTTGAGAATAAGAGGTAGCTGCAAGAAGGGCCGGACCTTAGAGACACTGTAAACTTGAAGATTTTTTTTTCTTTTGTGGGGGGGGGGCACCTTCCACCACACATGTGGAAGGAAAAGAGTGGTCTGCAGAGAGAGAATGAAAGCTGAGAGCAGGAAGGAGCAGACACTGGAAATCCTGCAGCCTTTCTAATCCTGCTTCAATTCTTCCTCCAAGTTTGCCTTCACACCATACTTCTTGATTCCAAAAAAGAAGCTCATCTTATGATGAATTTCCTCTCTTAAACTGTTTAGGTTAAACCCTTCTATTATTCTTTGGCTTTGCTTTTACTTGCAACAAAAGGCATCTTAACAAAGACACCCAATGGCTATGCTGGTATGATGTTAAAACAGGTGACAGGGCCTCTAGGTAGAAACCAGTACTGACTCCTTGGGAATGTCCAAGTAAACTTCCTCTTTAAAAATGTATCTGTTATTAACTTTGACTGAATATATCAGGCTGTAAAATTTTACAATCTGTGTTCACACTTGGTAGTGGCTTCATGACTACCTCTCAGTTCATTTGATCAAAATGAGGAAACCCACTTCCTTGAACGCTGCTCTTGGATGGTACGGGCCCAGAGTTTGGGAAATCTCTCTGCATCACAACTTGAGGGGCTATGTAAAGAGTGCTGAGTCTCAATCGCCTCATTCCAGTTACACTGAATCAAAATTTTGAAGTATATTCTTTAACATGTCCATCAGATGATTCTGATTCAGATAACCCAGAGAACTTGCTTCTAAAAACAGATTTAAACTGGTTCTTCATTCAGAATTACTCACAGCAATATTTTGAGAAGCATTTTCAGGATACACATGCTGAGTACCACCTCATACCTGCTGAATCAGAAATTTGGCCAACATCTATTTGCACAAGATCCCTAGGTAATATTGAAATCTGCTTCTAGCTAAGAATGGAAGATTTGAGGCACTCAGGGGTAATTGATGCAGCTCTACCTTGAAGGTCGCCCCCTTCCATTGAGGTCTATTTACTCTGTGACACCAACAGTACTTTATTTCAGTGTTCAGTTTCAGTGTTTAAATTTGTTCAAGTCCGAACTAGTCAGACTATAGCTACGTTCACCTAATTTAAGATAAGCATTTAAAACCCTGCCCTTCCTTTATCCTGTGATCACAGGTGCACTTTTTCTAATTTGAAGCCTTGCCTACTACTGCAATTTCAATGGCAAATAACTGGAGATGCAATTGACTTTAAATACACTCTTCATTTATCTACTTTGCAGTATGTCAAAGTTCCAAAGGCCAGAAATCTAGACTTTTCCAAACTAGAAGAAAATTGTACCCCTTCAGTCTTATTTCAGCTACTTGTTTGTTAGAATTTACATATCTAAAAATATAAACAAATTTTCTTTATATCAGATACTCAGATCAGAGCAAGAGATCAAAATCCACAAACTTTGCTTTGCATAATTTAGCCTTTTTGAAAGTTTCCTGAGGACTACAGAGTGGACTTCAGAGAATATATAATATGTACCAATTTCTGGAAATCTGTAAAGTTCACTGCCATTTGTATGCAGAAATGGATATACCCTCTGTGGCTTCCTGTTAGCACCTCAACCCATTGGGTTTTGGATAATGTAGTTTCAGTCATTTTTTTAGAATTGACTGTTGAGGAGTTCCTGCTATGGATCTAACCTATAAGTCCATTATGAGAGGAATGGATAATGATGTGGCACATATATACACTGACATATCATTTAGCCATTGGAGAAGGAAATGGCAACACACTCTAGTATTTCACTTGGACAGAAGAGCTGGTGGACTATAGTCCATGGGGTCACAAGAGTCGGACACGACTTAGCAATTAAACCAAACCATTATTCATCCATGAAAATAAACAACATTGGGTCACTTGTAGAGACATTGGACCTAAAGACTGTCATACAGAGTAAAGTAAATCAGAAATAGAAAAACACATAGTATATATTAAAGAATGTATGTGGAATCCAAAAAAATTGGTGTAGATGATCTTGGTCACAAAGCCAAAATAGACACAGAATATCGAACAAAGTATCAATACCAAGGGGAAAGGGGTGAGGATGGAGTGAAATGGGACATTGGGATTGACATACATGCACTACTATGCATACAAGAGAATACTAATGAGAATCTCCTGTATAGCACAGGAAACTCTACTCAGGGATCTGTGAGGGCCTAAAAGGGATAGAAATCTAGAAAGAGGGGATGTATGCCTAAAGCTCAACATTCAGAAAATGGAGATCATGGCATCCAGTCCCATCACGTCATGGGAAATAGATGGGGAAACAGTGGAAACAGTGTCAGACTTTATTTTGGGGACTCCAAAATCACTGCCAATGGTGATTGCAGCCATGAAATTAAAAAGGGCTTACTTCATGGAAGAAAAGTTATGACCAACCTAGATAGTACGTTAAAAAGTAGAGACATTACTTTGCTGACTAAGGTTCGTTAAGTTAAGGCTATGGATTTTCCTGTAGTCATGTATAGGTGTAAATGTGGACTGTGAAGAAGGCTGAGAGCCGAAGAATTGATGCTTTTGAACTGTGGTGTTGGAGAAGACTCTTGAGAGTCCCTTGGACTGCAAGGAGATCCAACCAGTCCATTCTGAAGGAGATCAACCCTGGGATTTCTTTGGAAGGAATGATGCTAAAACTGAAACCCCAGTACTTTGGCCACCTCATGCGAAGAGTTAACTCATTGGAAAAATCTCTGATGCTGGGAGGGATAGTGGGCAGGAGGAGAAGGGGACAACAGAGGTTGAGATGGCTGGATGGCATCACTGACTCGATGGACGTGAATCTGAGTGAACTCTGGGAGATGGTGATGGACAGGGAGGCCTGGCGTGCTGCGATTCATGGGGTCGCAAAGAGTCTGACACGACTGAGTGACTGAACTGAACTGAACTAAATGCATTCGTGTGGCTGATTCACTTTACTGTACAGAAGCAACTAACACAATATTGTAAAGCAACTATACTCCAATAAAATTTTTTTAAAGTATTAAAAGCAACAAACACAAGGATATGTGCAATTGACCATTGAACAACACAGACTTGAACTGCATGGGTCCATTTATATACAAATTCTTTTGAAGAGTAAATATGACTGTCCTGCATAAGTGAAAAGACGCTGATGCTGGGAAAGATTGAAGGTGGGAGGAGAAGGAGAAGACAGAAGATGAGATGGTTGGATGGCATCACCAATTCAATGGACATGAGTCTGAGTAAACTCCAGGAGTTGGTGAGGGACAGGGAGGCCTGGCATGCTGGAGTCCACGGGGCTGCAAAGAACTGTACATGACTGAGGGACTGAACTAAACTGAACTGAACATAAGTGAATCTGTGGATGCAGAACTTAGGATACGGAAGAACCATGGGGCCAACTGTGAGCTACATGCTGATTTTCAAATGTACTGAGTGTCAGTTCCCCTAACTCTGACACTGTCCAAGGGCCAACTGTATATACTTGCACATATGACTCTTGAGAGTCCCTTGGACTGCAAGATCCAATCAGTCCATTCTGAAGGAGATCAGCCCTTGGTTTTCTTTGGAAGGAATGATGCTAAAGCTGAAACTCCAGTACTTTGGCCACCTCATGCGAAGTTAACTCATTGGAAAAGACTGATGCTGGGAGGGATAGGGGGCAGGAGGAGAAGGGGACAACAGAGGATGAGATGGCTGGATGGCATCACGGACTCGATGGACGTGAGTCTGAGTGAACTCTGGGAGTTGGTGATTGACAAGGAGGCCTGGCATACTGTGATTCATTTGGGTCGCAAAGAGTCAGACACAACTGAGCGACTGAACTGGACTGAACTGATTAAGTGTGTGTTATATGTATTTGTGGATGTGGGTTTTTCCAGCATTTCGTATTATGATCAAAACCAAAGAAAGAAATGAACAAGAAATAACTGAGCTACCAGTGAAGAGGGATGAGTTGAATGTTTTAGTCTATTAGCTTGATGAAATAATACACAGCTATTAATAAGAAGTGTTAGTCACTCAGTCGTGCCCATGTTTTTGTGATCCCATGGACTGCAGCCCACCAGGCTCCCCCATCCATGACATTCTCCAGGCAAGGATACTGGAATGCTTTGCTATTTCCTTCTCCAGACTAAAAGGAAACAATGGGTAAAGTGGGTATGCATTTATTTTAAAAAACATGACCCAGATAACCTTCACCTTCATAGTGCCCCCAAATCAGACAATACTCCTCAATTAATTAAGAAGCAGGGGCAAAAATGTAAATAAAAAAATAGAAATAAGGGTTCATATTCAAGCTGCCTGGTTAGACTCTGTCAGATTCTGTTTTTAGACAAATACCTGAATAGCCTCCATAGTATCCATCTCATCTGTAATATTACGCTGGGGAGAAGGACAGCCATTGAAATTTACCTAAAAAGGCTAGAACAGAAAATATTGGTCAGTATCTGAATAGCTAATAAAACTCAGTGGTAAATAAACACTATCTCAATTTCAAAGAAAACTGCATTTTCTCTGTGAAGAGGGTTAACGCTGTGTTACTGTCATGTCAAAGGAGGGTTCCAGTGGATTTCTGAAACCAGAGTGAGGCCAGGAGGTGAAGGGTAAAGGATATAACATGTAATGGTCTAGACATTCTTGGAAATGAAGTCACACTGATGTTAATAGAAACGCAAGCTTCTCCTGCAACACCATCCACGTTGCTGCACATGGCATTTTCTCATTCTTTTTCGTGGCTCGGTAATATTCAACATGTCTTTTTTTGCTGCTGCTGCTAAGTCCCTTCAGTAGTGTCTGACTCATAGCAACCCCGTGGACTGCAGCCTAGCAGGCTCCTCCATCCATGGGATTTTCCAGGCAAGAGTGCTGGAGTGGGGTGCTGTTGCCTTCTCCAGTCTTTTTTTGAGGGGGCACAATTTAACCTTTAACTATCACCCACCACATTTCATCATTCAATTCCAGGCCAGAGACAAGCTAACATTTTGTCTCTTGACCCCAGCTTGAAGAACTTTTCTCAGAAGACTGCTGGAAATCTATTATCCCTGAGCAGTCCTTCTCACAAAGTTAGATAATGAAGTTTCCAAACACAAATCAAACTAACCCCAAAGGCAGGGAAAGTTTTCCACTGGAGCATTAGGAAGCTGTAAGGAAAATGTGTTCTGAATAATTGACTTTCATCTCATGACTGAGGTCTCACAATCTAGATATTTGGAAGACTTTGCTGACAGCTACTGCCTTTTTTCCTAATATAAACTTAGCTCACAATGTATCTCAATAGGGATTATGAATGAACACAATACTGATGGAATATGATGTACTGATGGAATGCAAATAGTTCTGTAGTTTACGTGCCACGAGCAATAAAGCATTGTTAAAACCTCTTAGAAATACTTTAAATTGTAATTTTATGTTGCTATCGGTATTGAATTATATATTAAAATATTATTAGCAATGGACATATGTTTCTACATAATATCATATAAAATGGCTATATCTTACTCAAATTCTTGAGCTTTTAATTTTGCATAAAGTTATCTGTTTCAATAGTTAATAGGATATCTGAAATCAAGGAGGAATTTGTTTTCTAGTGACTAAGTGATTCTGGGCATATGACATCTCTCCTCATCTCCAGCTTTCTTCTTTGTTAAATGGGGAAAATATTAAATAATATCTTCCTCACAGGATTAAAGGGATTTCTAAGTGGCTCAGTGGTAGACTCTGTATGCCAGTGCAGGAAACACAGGAGATGTTTGGGAAGCATCTCTGGCTTGGGAAGATCCCCAGAGGAGGAAATGACAACCACTCCAGTATTCCTGCCTGAAAAATCCCATGGACAGAGAAACCTGGTGGGCTACAGTCCATGGGGTTGCCAGAAATTGATCACAACTAAGCACATAGGCCTCCTGTGCTTCAATTTACCCACCTGCAGAAATTAAAAAAAATATATATATATATGTATATATATATATGGCAATAGCCCCTGGTGGCTCAGATGGTAAAGAGTACACCTGTGATACAGGAGATGGATCCCTGGGTCGGGAAGATCCCCTGGGGAAGGAAATGGCAACCCACTCCAGCAATCTCATGTGGGGATTCCAATGGAGTACAGTTCATGGACTCACTAAGAGTTGGACATGTCTGAGCGATTAACACTTTCACTTTCTCTGTTTGTTATAAAATTAAAACTAGTAGATCGGATAGAAGGGAATCTGTGTACAATGTGTGTACTGTGTTGGTCAGGATTCACTAGAGAAACAGATCTAACAAGATGTGAACACATCAACAGGGATGTTTATGATAAGAGACTGGCCCAAGTGGTCCAGAGGCCAAGTGCCAATCCACTGCCCTTAGGGAGCAGGCCTGATAAGCAGGCTCCACCCACATGTGTTGGGCACATCCTAGGAAGCTGTGACCTGTGGCAGACTCCTTTGTGGTGCCTGAGCTGGCACCCAGTGGCACCTGCCCTCTGCCTGGGACTTCAGTCCGAGGGTCACTTCACTCCTTTGCTCAATCTCTTACAAGTTCTCAGAGCAAGTGAGGGTGTCCTGTGTCTCCAGGCTCCTCCCAGGCCTGGATATCCGGGAATTTGGACTCTGCGGTGGAGCAGCCAGCGCCAGTGAGGCTGATGGTGCTGATGCTGGCTCTGCCAGGTTCGCTCAAGGTGGGTCAGAGGTGGTTACTTGCACCAGAAGCACATGGCAAGTATGGTAGCCAGTGACCCCCCCTCTTCTGCAAGGCGGTGGCTGGCTAACCCTTGTGCACCTCACCTGTGACCCCGTTCTCTGTGGCAGGTTGGAGAGCCAGTATTGAAGAGAACTTCAGAGGGCAGTCTGCCAGAGAATGCCCATTCAGGTGAGAAGGCCTATCTTTCTGTTTTATTTGGATCTTTAAGGGGTTTGATGAGGCCCACCCACATTACAGAGGGCCATCTGTTTACTCAGAGTCCATGGATTTCAATGCTAATCTCACACAAGAATACCTTCCAAGTTGACATGCAACATTTACCATCACTCATGCTAAATACACATTGTATATTCTTTAATGTCACTCTCCTCTCAGTAGGCTAATGCCTTGGCCATGAGGAGGAGGGTGTTAGAAGGGTAACTGAGGTTTCTTTTCAAAATCAAGAAGAAACGAAAGACTGAGCTTCCAGAAGGGGGAAAAAAAAAAAGGTGAGGGGTAGGACTTCAAGATTGGAATTAAGGAAAAAAAAATTAAAAAACTAGAAAAGGTTTTAAGAATCTAGAAATTTAGATTTGAGAATTTAGGATAAAAATAGAAGCAACTGAGAGGGGAGCATTATTACCAGGAAGAAACCAGTGAACACATTTTTTGAAGCTTGAGGGGGCAGCAATTATACTGTAGCAAGAGTTTGCCAGTGAGGCTGTTATTTGCCATTGTTCATTTCAGCCCTCCTTGGACTCCTTATATGATAAGACTTCTGGTCAAAGCCAATACAAATCTTAAGATTAGGAGAACAGGAACAATTTCATGGAATTGCAGAATAAAAGTCCTTCGAAATTAACATGGCAACTTCTGCATCAAATTCTGTCTTCACTAATCAACTGTAAATAACCATCTAACACAGTTCTGAAAACGATATCATATGTTCATCCTACGAATTTAACACAGTGTATGTAATTAACAGACATTGTTGACTGTGGATGGAATATGTCATTGACCTTTCCATATTATGAGTAATGGTTCTGGCCAGCAACATTTCCCCAGTGAATTCAGTACCACAGCCCCTTTGCCTGCATTTTTCTCAGTTCCATACTTTGCATGAAGTTAGGCACCATGATAGTTGATCAAAGAATCTGTTGAATTCCTGAGGTAAAGTTACCACAGTCTCTTAATTAGTATCTCTTTGCACAGCTCTTTCTGGGAACATGCATTAAAACTTTCCCCCTTATCACATATGCGTTGCAAATTAATAGTTAGCAACTTGTCTCATGCCTGGAATTAAAATATATATATATATATATATATATATATATACATCAAAGAGACTCAGTATTGAGATAGCAAAACTAACTTCTAGCCAAATGCCCTGCTATCAATATGAAATACTGTTTCTGGGAGTATGTTCAGGCTGTGAAGACTTTTATGAAGGAGACAACAAAAAATAATAGCCCTACTCTAAGTTAGGGTAAAGAATATTATCTGGAGATTGGTTCTAGCTAAGAACTCCTCTCTGGGAATTTATATGAATGATTGAGTGAGTGTGTGTCATGTGTTGTATACAAATTAATGCTGATTTTTCAGAAAACATTATAACTAATTCTTGAGTGCTACATGTTAATACACTTATATTTCATAAAACAATATGTGTAAACCAATGCAAACAGCAAGGCGTTTTTTTTTATTTCAACAATTTTTACTTTTAAAATTTTTTGATGTGGAGCATTTTTAAAGCCTTTACTGAACTTGTTACAATACTGCTTCTGTTTTATATTGTGGTTTTTTGTTGCAAGACGTGGGATCTTAGCTGCCTGATCAGGTATTGAACTGGCACCTCTTACATTAGAAGGCAAAGTCTTAACCATTGAGTGGCCACGGAGGTGCCCAGTAAAGTGCTTTAAAAATGTACATCCTCTTGAAATTTAATCCTCACTAAAGCCCTGAGGCATCATATTTTCCCCAGCACTGAGTGAGGAAACTGAGTCTCACAGGCATTAATGTCTTTTTCATCATTCCCCAGTTCTATCTACTTCCAAGGCCTGTGTATATCCTACTAGGCACAAGGTCAGAGCAATTCAAATGAAATTTGGCTGGCTCTGTGTTTTTGTAAATAGCGTTCATTCATTTCCTCGTTGTCTGCAACTGCTTTTACACTACAAGGGCAGTCTCCTAGCTACAATGCAGAGTCACACATACAGTGGTTGCCCTTGCCACATATATTTACTATCTGACCCTGAGCAAAAAATTGTCAGAATCATGCCCTAGACTGTGACGTCCGCTTCCTGTGTGGGTTATTTTCAACCAAAAAAAAAAAAAATCACTAGACCTTTCACTTGAGACCGTCAGTAAAGACAAAGAAATAAGACATAAGCCTCTATTTCAGTTATGATTGCTCAAACATCTGATGAATAAAGTTTATCCTTTTCTAACCTGGGTTCTTTGTTTTCAACGGAAGAAAGCAACTTTGATGAACTTAAAATGAAACGCGTTTTTGGATAAGTTAATAGCTCCAGAATCAAAAGAAAGACCACAGAACAAAGCTTTTGAAAGTCCACAGACGGTGAACTATGCCACAGCCCTGTTCTCAAGTCTTCTGCTTGGGTATGCTGTCATTCTGGAGGACTCCCAGGCAGCTTTCAGGTATGAATATTGCTTCTCCTCTCCATAGGACAGGCAGCAGGAGAAAATTCCCCAAACAATTCAAGGTTTAAGGCTCAGGCAGAGCATCTGAATATTCATATTTGGACAAGGTGACTCTTTAGTCCCCAGGAGTGCACACAAAGACTATGGATGTGCATCACCATTTCCATCAGCGTCTAAAGATGGCTCATCAAATCTGAGCGCTGTCCCAGTGCTGAGCTGGAATTCAGTGCACGTGTGCTCAGTAGCTCAGTTGTGTCTGAGTCTTTGCCACCCCATGGATGGTAGCCCTCCAGGTTCCTCTGTCCATGGGATTCTCCGGCAAGAATATTGGAGTGAGTTGCCATTTTCTCCTCTAGGGAGTCTTCTAGACCCGCAGATCAAACCTGCATCTCCTGAATCAGAGGCATATTTTTCACCACTGAGCCATCTGGGAAGTCTCATTCCCAGGGGTATCAGAGTACATTTAGGAACAAGCATATCACCTTCACTTGCAGTTGAAGTGATTACCTTAGTTCTCTTCTGTGCTTATGTTTCATAATCCACTGAAAGTGAAAGTGCAGTCACTCAGTCATGACCGAGGCTTTTTGTTTCCATGGACTGCAGCCCACCAGGCTCCTCCGTCCATGGGATTCTCCAGACAAGAATATTGGAGTGGGTTGCCATTGCCTTCTCCAGGCAATCTTCCCTACCTAGGATCTTCCTGGGTCTTCCTGATCCAGGGATTGAACCTGGGTCTCCTGCACTGCAGGCAGATTCCTTACCGTCTGAGCCACAGGGGCTCAGTGTCTCCATTTTAGTGTCTCCATTTTGGACATTAGGTTGCTTTAGGACACGCTCCCTTCACCCTGTTCTTTTTGACAGAAGTGTCTTTAAACGATGACCCCACACTCACTTGGCCATCATTCCAGTGGCCAGTGGCCACTTCAGGGCCATGCTGCAGTGCCCCCACTCAAGCTGCCGCCTGCACTGCTCACCTCCGAGCTTTGTAGCATCCACTTACTGCTCCCTCTGGCTGCTGCTTTGGGATAGTTTGCTCCTAAAACCAGACAGCATATTAAAAAGAGCTGTGGTTTCTCCAGTAGTCATGTATGGATATGAGTGTTGAACCATCGAGAAGGCTGAGCACTGAAGATTCGAAGTGTTCGAACTGTGACGCTGGAGAAGACTCTTGAGAGTCCTTTGGACTGCAAGGAGCTCAAACCAGTCAGTCCTAAAGGAAATAAACACTGAATGCTCATTGAAAGGACTGATGCTGAAGCTGAAGTTCCAATGCTTTGTCTACCTGATTTGAAGAACTGACTCACTGGAAAAGACCCTGATGCTGGGAAAGACTGAAGGCAGGAGGAGAAGGGGATGACAGAGGATGAGATGGCTGGATGGCGTCATCGACTCAATGGACATGAGTTTGAGCAAGCTCTGGGAGATGGTGAAGGACAGGGAAGCCTGGCGTGCTGCAGTCCCTGGGGTCACAAAGCGACTCATGACTGAGCAACTGAGCAACAACAGTAATCCTTCTTTTCTCTGTTACCAAAGGTGACAATGGCTCATCCCCATCCCAGCCCACTTTAAATCAGTAGGGGCAAAAAAATGATCTTAGTATAAAATTTATAAATTAAATAGTAAGCACCTACATATTGAGATTTCAAACTCATAGCTTCCATATGCAACTTACTTTTTCTCCCTATATTGTGCACACTATCTTAAGTGGCTAGACTTGGTTTGGTTCAAATAATGATGAGTATGCGACACTCAGATCCATTATTATACACTGACCCTTAAGCTCTGTGTTTGATTCCAACTTGTATTGTCTTCTTTCCCACCTCAAAAAAAAAAAAATTCTTTTTCAGAAGGTCATATGATCCCTCTTGAAATTCCCCCCTTATCATTAAGCTTCAAGTCCTGGAAAGTGTCTGAACACAAATAAAACCCAATCTTCTATACTCCATGTTCTTTCACTGGAAGCCTCCTTTGCCTCTCTGTAGATTAGTTAATTCAAATACACACAGGACGAGGAAAAAATTCCAAATCACTCTCCAATCACCATTCCCTGTTCCCTCAGTCAGGAAATTCTTCTTAAAATCTCATAGTTATGTTTCTCTTCTTTAAAGCTGGAATTCTCTCTCCAGACTTTTCAACACAAACAAAAGATTTACAATCTTTTCCATCTTTTATCTCTTCCTTCCACTTACTCAGAAATGAAGATTAAGAATTTAAAAAATAGCTAATCCTTTATGCCAGGAATTATTTTATACTCCACATAAATGACTATTTGAACCATCACTACAACACCATAACTTACAAACTAGGTGCTATTATCACTAACCCCATTTTACAGATGGAAAAGTTAAAGCACACTGAGGGCATGTGTGCCATAACAGTACATATTTGGTCTCTTGTCCCAGGTTCTGGGTAATAGTTTTCATCCCCATATCTTGGTGCATAGCTCTTAAAACTTAGGGTCACTCTGAAGCCCTGTATCTTTCTGTATATTTAGGACATGACTGCCAGCTCTGGGCTCCTGGATAGCTTCACACCTGGGTTGGGAGCCAGGGAAACTAACCAGTGATTATAGGGTTGAAACTTGCTGCACCCTCACTCCCATCTTCCAGGAGAGGAGAAAATCTGGAGTTTGAATTAGTCACCAATGGCCAATGGTTTAGTCGGTCATACCTAAAAATTAAACCACAGTAAAAATTCTAAATGATAGGATACAAAAAGCTTCATTGGAAGGACTGATGCTGAAGCTGAAGCTCCAATACTTTGGCCACTTAATGCAAAGAGCCAACTCATTGGAGAAGACCCTGATTCTGGGAAAGATTGAGGGCAAAAGGAGAAGGGGACGACAGAGGATGAGATGGCTATATAGCATCACTGACTGAAGGGACATGAGTTTAAGCAAACTAAGGAGATGGTGATGGACAGGGAAGCCTGGCTGTTGTCATCCATGGGGTCACAAAGACTAGGACAGTATTTAGTGACTGAACAAAAAAAAGCTCCTAGGTTGGTGAGCATAGGATAGTACTGGGAGGTGGGGCTGTCTGGAGAGGACATGGACACACTGCGCCCCTTCCCCGTACTTTACCTCATGCATTTCTTCCATCTGGCTCTCCCTCAGTTGTATCTTTTTTCTTTTTCTCAAAATATATCTATTCAAAAATTTTTTGTTTCTTTTTTATTCAAAGTATAGTTGATGTGCAATATTTTATGTTACAAGTAACATAAACAAGTACAATATACTAAGTCACTAGTTTCAAAGGTTATATTCCTCTCAGAGTAATTACAACATATTAGCTATATTCTCTGCATTGTGTAATATATCACTGGAGCTTATTTATATTCCACATAATAGTTTGTACCTCTTAATCCTTTTCACCTGTTTTGCCACTTTCCTTCCCTCTCCCCACTGGTAACCACATTTGCTTTTTGTATCTGTGAGTCTGTTCCTTTTTGGTTATACTCACTGGTGGTTGTATTTTTCTTTTAATGCCACATATAAGTGATACCATATAGTACTTGTCTTTGTCTGTCCAACTTATTCCATTTAGTATAATATATTCCAGATCCATTCATGTTGTTGCAAATGGCAGAATTTTCATTCTTTTTGTGCCCGAGTAGTATTCCACTGTATTAATATATTTATATCTTATCTTCTTTAGCCTTTCACCTGTATATTGGCAATCATAAATAACGGTGCTGTGAGCACTGGGAAGGTTTTTGAATTAGTGCTCTTTTTCAGATACACACCCAGACACGGAACTGCTGGATCATATGGTAGCCCTAATTTTAGTTTTTTGAGAAACCTGCATACTGTTTTTCATAATGACTACACTAATTTACCCTCTTACAGGCAGCCCACCAGGCTCCACTCTCCCTGGGATTCTCCGGACAAGAACACCGGAGTGGGTTGCCATTTCCATCTCCAATGCATGAAAGTGAAAAGTGAAAGTGAAGTCACTCAGTTGTGCCAGACTCTTAGCGACCTCATGGACCACAGCCCACCAGGCTCCTCCGTCCATGGGATTTTCCAGGCAAGAGCACTGGAGCTGTCTCTTATACACATCTCCTACGAAATTTTAGTTTTTTGAGAAACCTGCATACTGTTTTTCATAATGACTACACTAATTTACCCTCTTACAGGCAGCCCACCAGGCTCCACTCTCCCTGGGATTCTCCGGACAAGAACACCGGAGTGGGTTGCCATTTCCATCTCCAATGCATGAAAGTGAAAAGTGAAAGTGAAGTCACTCAGTTGTGCCAGACTCTTAGCGACCTCATGGACCACAGCCCACCAGGCTCCTCCGTCCATGGGATTTTCCAGGCAAGAGCACTGGAGTGGGGTGCCACTGCCTTCTCCAACAGTGCACTAGGGTTCCCTTTTCTCCACATTCTCAAAAACATTGGTTATCTACGTTCTTTTGGATGATAGCCATTGTGACAGGTGTGAGGCAATATCTCATTGTGGTTTACTTTGTGTTTCTCTGATTAGTAGTATTGAGCATCTTCCCATGTGCCTATTGGCCATTTGTATGTCTTCTTTGAAAAAATATCTAATCAGGTCTTTTGCTCACATTTCTAATTGGTTGTGTTGAGTTGTATGAGCTTTTGGGCTTTCCAGGTGGCATTAGTGGGAAAGAACCTGCCTACCAATGCAGGAGACACAGGAGACACGCATTTGATCCCAGGGTCAGGGAGATCCCCTGGCATAAGAAATGGCAACCCACTCCAGTATTTTTGCCTGGAAAACTCCCTGGACAGGGAAGAATGGTGGGCTATAGTCCATGAGGCCTCAGAGGGTCAGACACATCTGAACACACACACACACACACACACACACACACATGAGCCCTCTATATATTTTGGATATTAACTTATCAGTCAAATCATTTGAAAATATTTTCTTCCATTCAGTAGGTTGTTTTTTCCTTTTATCCATGGCACCCTTTGTTGTGCAGAAGCTTTTATGTTTAATTAGATCTATTTGTTTTTGCTTTTATTTCCTTTGTTTTGGAGATATATATCCAAAAATATATTGCCACCATTTATGTCAAAATGGTGGGTTATATTTTTTTATAATAAAGAGGTGATAAAATAAGTAAACTATCTTCCTGAGTTTGGTGAGCCATCTAGACTTGAGTGAGTCATTCAGCAGATTATAGAACGTGATAAGGGAATTGTAGCAACATCTGATTCATATCCAATTCAGACCAAAGCTGTGGGTGACCAAAGGACCTACTTATCATGGTTGGTATCTGAGAGTAGTGTGGAGGCATGGATGCCTTGTGGGACTGAGCCCTGAAAATGTGAGATCTCAAGGTAGGCAGTATCAGAATTGAGTTGAATTGTAGGACACTCAGTTGTATACGGAGCTTAGAGAATTGCTTGTCATGGGGAAACCCCCACATAGCTGGTGGCCAGAGTATTGAGAGTTGTTGTTGTTGTTGTTCAGTTGCTAAGTCGTGTCTGACTCTGCCATCTCATGAACTACAGCATGACAAGCTTCCCTGTTCTTTACTATCTCCCAGAGGTTGGTCATGCTCATGTCCACTGAGTCAATGATGCTATCCAACCATTTTATCCTCTGCCACTCTCTTCTCCTTTTGCCCTCAATCTCCCAGCATCACGGTCATTTCTGAGTCAGCCCTTCACATCAGGTGGCCAAAGTACTGGGATTTCAGCTGTAGCATCAGTCCTTCCAATGAATATTCAGAGTTGATTTTTTTTAGAATTGACTGGTTTGATCTCCTTGCTGTCCAAGGGACTCTCAAGAGTCTTCTCCAGCATCACAGTTCGAAAGCATCAGTTCTTTGGCACTCAGCTTTCTCAGTGGTCCAGCACTCATATCCATACATGACTATTGGGAAAACCATACCTTTGACTATACGGACTTTGTCAGCAAAGTGATATCTTTGCTTTTTAATACATTATATAGATTTGTCATAACTTTTCCTCCAAGGAGCAAGTGCATTTTAATTCTGTGGCTGAAGTCACCATTTGCAGTGCCTTTGGAGCCCAAGTTAATAAAATCTGTCACTATTTCCACTTTTCCCCCATCTATTTGCCAGAAAGTGATGGACCAATGTCATGATCTTAATTTTTTGAATACTGACTCTTATGTCAGTTTTTTCACTCTCCTCTTTCACCTTCATCAATAGGTTCTTTAGTTCCTCTTTGCTTCCTGTCATTAAAGTTGTATCATCAGCATACCCGAGGTTGTTGATATTTCTCCCGACAATCTTGCTTCCACCGAGAGATTCATCCAGCCTGGCATTTTTCATGATCTTTTTTGCATATTCTCCACTAGTGACTCAGATGGTAAAGACTCTGCCTCCACTGAGAGAGACCTGGGTTTGATCCCTGTGTCAGGAAGATCTCCTGGAGAAGGAAATGGAAACCCACTCCAGTATTCTTGCCTGGAGAATCCCATAAACAGAAGAGCCTGGAGTGCTGCAGTCCATGCGGTTGCAAAGAGTCAGACATGACTGAGCGACTAACGGTATACTACACTCTGCATGTAAGTTAAGTAAGCAAGGTGGCAACATACAGTATTTAGAGTAGACTACAGAAAAAGTGTCGAGAGAAAACAATTTGAGTGTTTTTCTTTCAGCATGGCTCCCATTTAAAGTCAAGCTGTTAGTATATAGTGGAGTCAGAAATTGAACTCATATAGTCTGACTATAGAGTGTAAAAACTATGTTTATTGTCCTTAATAGTAGGTGATTCTCAATGTCAGCTAAAGTTTATTTTTCAATTCCTTAGTTAAATCACTATGACTTACTCTTTTTTCTTAATATGAGTGATGAGGATGTAACTCTTTTAACATAATTTTCAAATGTTTAGTAATCAGTAAAGGATATTTCATAGCTATTTGATAAGTGCTTTGGTTTATATTATTATTATTACTTTTACATGTTTATATATATATACATATATATATACACATATATATATACATGAATACTCTAAAATAAATTTCATTTCAACTAAATCTCATTGTTCTCCATCTTGAGCACTGAATTCTCCATGATTTCTCTAGAATGTTCTCTTTCTCAATAAATATTTGTTGAATATATATTAATTAATTAGTACCAGTTACTGTGCTATATGCTAAGGTTAACAGGTAAAATAAGATCTGATTCTTGGCCATGTTACATAGACATACGTAAAACAGTGCAATCAAGTAAATGCTAGTCTGGGTAAATTCAGAATGCTAGAAACATGGAAAAATGATTGCATATTTGGCCTCAATGACATTTAAAGAAGCAGAGATTTTACAGGCTGACTCATAGAGCTTCAGTTTCTATATGTGCACATACATATTTCAGTTTTTCTTTCCTGTTCCAAGATGATCCTGCTAATGGTACCTATAATCTCTGTGAATAACTAAAGAGAGATGGATTTGCTCTGATAATCTCTACAAATTGAAATATAAGTGGTCAGTGTGTTGTCTGTTTAGTATCTGTAGCCACAGTCTTAGGTTTCTTTGATCTTTGCAGCAAAGACTAATTGTCCTTTAATAGCCAGAGAAAGGCTCTGTTCCGTAGAGAATGTTCTAACATCTATTTCAGCTTGATTCACACTTGAGATCTGCTATCTGTCCCTGCCCTGGATACTTGCCTGCCTGACTTAATGTTGGTGTTGTCTCAGCCCACCCTGGCTTCCGTTAAAGCTAATGCTTCCTCCTCTCCTGGTCAAGACAGATTCTCATATACCACATTCTGTTATTATATCTGGTCCAAAAACATTCTGTTAATTCATTTTCAAGGGAGGGACCTCTATAGAGTAATTGCTGTGTGCTGCAGAAAATAAAAAAGAAAACAAAGTTCTGGTTTTTGTTCTCAAATATTTGAAATATGACTAAAAAGACAAAATTCATGTTCAGGAAACAACTGCAGAGCAATGCAAGATAAGTAGTCAGGTAGTAAAATGTATGGAACAGCTAATAAGTGTTATAAGGAAAGCTTTTCATCACATAATCAAACCATTGAAAACTAAAGACAAAGGAAAAAACCTTGAAAACAACCAGAAAGAGGCACTATTTATATGCAGAAAATAATTTGAACATCTAGTTTTCTTCTAGAAAACCAGAGTCAGAAGGAAATGACATGGCATGCATAAAGGGCTGAATTGAAATGAAAGAAAAATAAGCGTAGAATTCAATATTATGCAAAAATATCCTTTGGAAATAAAGGTGAAATAAAAGAAATAAGGGAGTTCATGGCCACAAGACATGATCACAAATAATTGATAAAGGAACTTCTTCAAACAGTAGGGTAGTGATTCCAGAATGAAACTTAAAACCTCAGAAAAGAAGGAAGAGGACCAGAAATGGTTGAGTATCTGGGTAAATCTGATAAATTATTCTTATTTTCTTAAATTCCTTAAAATTTTATTGACAGTTGCAAGTAAAGTTGCAAATATTTACTCATGGAACTTACAATGTATATATATGTAATATATGAGACCACTGTAACATAAAGGAGAGAAAGTAATTTTAAAAAACAGACTATATAAGATTTTTACATTTCACTTTAAATGGTTAAAGGGTGATTCTAAGCAGAATATGG
>SJYC01129637.1:31-14477 GCA_006408675.1 Madoqua kirkii | reverse complement strand
TGAAGAGTCGGACACAACTGAGAAACTCCCCTTTCACTTTTCACTTTCCTGCACTGGAGAAGAAAATGGCAACCCACTCCAGTGTTCTTGCCTGGAGAATTCCACGAACGGGGAGCCTGGTGGGCTGCCATCTATGGAGTCACACAGAGTTGGACACGACTGACGTGACTTAGCAGCACCAGCAGCATGAAGAACTACAAAATCTTCTAGAACTAACACCCCCAAAAGATGTCCTCTTTATTATAGGGGACTGGAATGCCAAAGTAGGAAGTCAAGAGCTACATGGAGTGACAGGCAAATTTGGCCTTGATTACAGAATGAACCAGGGCCAAAGGTTAATAGAGTTTTGCCAAGAGAATGCACTGGTCAGAGCAAATCCCTCTTCCAGCAACATAAGAGAAGACTCTAAACATGGATATCACCAGATAGTCAATTCTAAAATTAGATTGATTATATTATTTGCAGCCAAAGATGGAGTAGCTCTGTACAGTCAGCAAAAATAAGACTGGGAGCTGACTGTGGCTCCGATCATGAACTTTTTATTGCCAAATTCTTACTTAAATTTAAGTAGAGAAATCCACTAGACTACTCAGGTATGACCTACATCAAATCCCTTATGATTATACAGTGGAAGTAACAAATACATTGAAGGGATTAGATCTGATAGAGTGCCTGAAGAGCTATGGACTGAGGTTCCTGATATTGTACAGGAGACAGTGATCAATGCAATCCCCAAGAAAAATAAATGCAAAAAGGCAAAATGGTTGTCTGAGGAGGCCTTATAAATAGCTAAGAAAAGAAGAGAAGCTAAAGGAAAAGGAGAAAAGGAAAGATATACCCACTTCAATGCAAAGTTCCAAAGAACAGCAAAGAGAGAAAAGAAAGCCTTCCTCAGTGATCTTTGCAAAAAAAAACAGAGAAAATAATAGAATGGGAAAGACTAGAGATCTCTTCAAGAAAATTAGAGATAACAAGGGAATATTTCATGCAAAGATGGGCTCAATAAAGGACAGAAATGGTATGGAACTAAGAGAAACAGAAGATATTAAGAAGATATAGAAAGAATACACAGAAGAACCATACAAAAAAGATCTTCATGATCCAGATAATCATGATGGTCTGATCACTCACCTAGAGCCAGACATCCTGGGATGCGAAGTCAAGTGGGCCTTAGGAAGCATCACTACGAACAAAACTAGTGGAGGTGATGGAATTCCAGTTAAGCTCTTTGAAATCCTAAAAGATGATATTTTGAAAGTGCTGCATTCAATATGCCAGCAAATCTGGAAAACTCAGCAGTGGCCACAGGACTGCAAAAGGTGAGTTTTCATTACAATCCCAAAGAAAGGCAATGCCAAAGAATGTTCAAACTACCATGCAATTGAACTCATCTCTGCCTCCAATGCAGGAGACCCAGGTTCGATCCCTGGGTCGGGAAGATCTCCTGGAGAAGGAAATGGTAACCCACTCCAGTATTCTTGCCTGGAGAATCCCATGGACAGAGGAGCCTGGCAGGCTACAGTCCACAGGGTTGCAAAGAGTCAGACACGACTGAGCAACTTCTTCACTTCACACGCTAGCAAAGTAATACTCAAAATTCTCCAAGACAGGCTTCATCAGGACATGAACTATGAATTTTCAGATGTTCAAGCTAGATTTACAAAAAGAAGAGGAACCAGAGATGAAATTGCCAACATCCGCTGGATCATCAGAAAAGCAAGAGAGTTCAAGAAAAACAGCTACCTTTGCTTTATCAGCTACGCCAAAGGCTTTGACTGTGTAGATCACAACAAACTGTGGAAAATTCTTCAAAAGATGGGAATACAAGGCCAACTGACTTGTCTCTTGAGAAATCTGTATGCAAGTCAGGAAGCAACAGTTAGAACTGTATATGGAACAATAGACTGGTACCAAATTGGGAAAGGAGTACATCAAGGTTATATATTGTCGCTCTGCTTATTTAACTTATATGCAAATTACATCATGTGAAATACCTGGCTGGATGAAGCACAAGCTAGAATCAAGATTGCTGGGAGAAATGTCGATAACCTCAGATATACAGATGACACCACACTTATGGCAGAAAATGAATAACTAACGAGCCTCTTGATAAAAGTGAAAGAAGAGACTGAAAAAGTTTGCTTAAAATTCAACATTCAGAAAACTAAAACCATGTCATCAGGTCCCATCACCTTATGGCAAATAGATGGTGACTTCAGCCATGAAATTAAAAAGATGCTTGCTCCTTGAAAGAAAAGCTATGACAAACTTAGACAACATATTAAAAAGCAGAAACATTACCTTGTTAGCAAAGGTCCATGTAGTCAAAGCTGTGCTTGTTCCAGTAGTCATGTATGGATGTGAGAGCTGGGCTATAAAGAAAGCTGAGCAGTGAAGAATTGATGATTCTGAACTCTGGTGTTGGAGAAGACTCTTGAGAGTCCCTTGGACTTCAAGGAGATCCAACCAGTCCATCCTAAAGGAGATCAGTCCTGGGTGTTCATTGGAGGGGCTGATGTTGAAGCTGAAACTCCAATACTTTGGCCACCTGATGTGAAGAGCTGACTCATTGGATAAAACCCTCTTGCTGGGAAAGACTAAAGCCAGGAGGAGAAGGGGATGATAGAGGATGAGATAGTTGGATGGCATCACCAACTCAGTGGACATGAGTTTGAGTAGGCTCCTGGAGTTGGTGATGGACAGGGAATTCTGGCATGCTGCAGTCCACAGAGTCGCAAAGAGTCGGACACAACCGAGCAACTGAACTGAAATGACCCCAGAAAATCACTATGTAGAGATAACCTCAGTTGAAAATGAAGAAGAAAGGGGCTTGTAGAAAGCTATGTGTTTCTTCCCTTGTCCACAAGAGAGAGAGAAAAGAGTTGATTTGTGTCAAACCCCCAGGGTTACTCACCCTTTTGGTTTTGCTCGAGCCCCACGTTGGGCGCCAGTTGTTGATTACTGGAGATTACAAGCGAAATGACACAAAACACACAAGACAAATGAGACATGGACAAACACACACTCTGGCCAGAGGGAAAAAACTCTGGGCCTAATAATGGCGCTTTATTATTATATATTTCGCAGAAAGCATTCCAGACCTTATGAATAAGCCTTTTCAGCATAACACAGGTGCATACATATTATCATACAGCAAGGGGAGTGAAACTTCTGTTTACTGCAAAGTCTATCTAAAGTCTTCTTTTTTCTTTTTATATATATAAAAAAAAAATGCTCCCTTATTAACAATAGACCATTAAACTCAAGGCTGTGTCCAGACTCCTTGGCAAAATGCCTCGCTTGCCAGCATGTTCAGCCTTGAGTAGAGAGACCCGCTTGCATGCATATCTCCGCTTTCCCCATAGTGTCCGCATTAACCCTTCAATTCTACTTATTTCCATCAAAAATAGTTCCCTCTGACCTTTGAGTTCTATGCATCTTCAATTTGACTTCTATGGAATAAACTTTTATTTTGACTCTGTCTATATAATAACAACAAAAACAATCAAAAGAATAAAAATTTTCAAATGAATGTCGACTTCCATCAATCTACAATGATCAGGTTAAAAAGTATTAAACTTCCAAAGAATCTGACCTATTTCAATAAATTTGATGAGTCACAGGCTGTAAATTTACAACAGAAGCTAGACTCATAGTAGCCCTCAAACCTTGATGGAATGCCTACAGTCAGTTCAGTCATCAGTCATGTCTGATTTTTGCAACCCCATGAATTGCAGCACGCCAGGCCTCCCTGTCTATCACCAACTCCTGGAGTCCACCCAAACCCATGTCCATTGAGTAGGTGATGCTATCCAGCCATCTCATCCTCTGTCGTCCCCTTCTCCTTCTGCCCCCAGTCCTTCCCAGCATCAGGATCTTTTCCAATCAGCCAACTCTTTGCATGAGGTGGCCAACGTATTGGAGTTTCAGCTTCAACATCAGTCCCTCCAATGAACACCCAGGACTGATCTCCTTTAGGATGGACTGGTTGGATTTTCTTGAAGTCCAAGGGACTCTCAAGAGTCTTCTCCAACACCAGAATTCAAAAGCATCAGTTCTTCATTGCTCAGCTTTATTTACAGCCCAGCTCTCACATCCATTTATGACCACTGGAAAAACCATAGCCTTGACTAGATGGACCTTTGCTAGCAAAGTAATATCTCTGCTTTTAAATATGCTATCTCGGTTACTCATAACTTTCCTTCCAAGAATGGGATGCCTATAAACTATGTAAAATTTGAAGCAATTGAGAAATTCCATTCAGAGCAAGGACATGCTTTAAGATGGAATCACTTGCTTTTTTGTGATTAAAAAAAAAAAATGAAAATAAATGCTTCTAAGCTGGTTAAAATGTATACTTTTTAAAAATGAATGCTTAAAAGGAATAATAATTAGAATAATAATACTGAGCTTTTAGAAAATGCTTTTTATCTTCAAAGCATTTCACAAAAGTATATGTGGTTAATCTCAGTATCCTAAAAGCAATTTGCTGAAATATTTTGCTTTACAACAGATGCATTTCTGAAGGGTTTCACTCATCTTTACATTTTTTTGGGTGTAACTCTTTACGTTTAAAAAAAAAAGTGGCTGCAGAAAATAAAATCCATCAAAGCCTTGCTTTTTAATGCAAATAAACTTCTTTCTATTCTTCCTACAGGAAAGAAATGTTCAGTTGAAACTTACCATAAGTCCAATTCTGTTGAATCTTTGTAAGAAGGATCATTTTGTGTAGGAATGCGATTCAACTGTTCTCTGTCTCTACTCAGGTCCAAACAAATAGAAATAGGCTTAAAAGGCAAAGGGCTAAGTAAATATATTTTTAGATATATTTACTAATATGCAAGAATTAAATTTCCTTAAGATAAAAATCTTTACTGAAAGTAGTCATTTAGTGGAAACTGAGCTGGAACTTCTTATTTTGATGGCATAGGATCTTTTTTCCAGCTGCTTCTGGAAAAGCATTTTCAGGTACAGCCAGCGCTGACCTTCCAGGAGAACACACAAATGTTAAGTGGAAGGATCAGGCTGGGCCTGCCTGCAGCAGACTGGGGCGGCTGGGGAACTGCCAGGCGCCTCTGCTCGGGGTCGCATTGTCCTGCATTGAATGAGACTCAGAGTTAACGCTCTCCTCCAAACTGTATAGCAGTACAAGATGCCAGTCCAGCACTCCTTTTCTTTGGTTCCTTTCTTTTAATTTAAAAAGATGAAAACAGTAATGAATGTTAATTGTTGAAAAATTAAATTTAAGGAGATAAATAGGAAAGAAAGAAAAGCGAAAATCTCCCTTTCCTCTATCAGAGATGACATTACTAAATTCTTCTGAACCTCCCAACACACTGATAACTTATTTAACAAAAACAGGTTCTTGCTATACGTATATAAGCTAACATTTTACAAAACTTGGTATATAGCCTTAAACTTTTCATGAAAATATAAATTTATACACCACTGTTCTAAGTGTTATAGGCATTTTATTTCTTAATATCATTTTACTAAATATAACGATTCTCAAATTTACCATATCATAAAAATCACCTGGAGAACTGCTTAACATATACAGTGATATATCCCTATTCTAGATGTACGGCATTAGAGAATCTCTAGGAAAGTGTCTTAAGAATCTTTATTTTAAACCAAGCTTCCCAGGTTATTGGAACAATGATTGTAGTTGTATTTTGTGTTTCATTTAATTCCCATTAAAAAAAAGAAGAAGAAAAAGCTATTCAATATTTTACCTCTCCATCATGTTCTAGCCTAATTGTCTCCTTAATTTAAATTCAAAGAGATAGAATTGCTCCCTCACACAGTACGGACATTTAAAATTTTTTAGCATATATTGCCAAACTATTCTTAATCAGACTATCATAATTTATGTCTGCACTACACATGTTATTTCAGTGGTTGCCAGGATCAAGGTAATTGGATAAAGGATGTCTGTATATATTCCCCCTGTGCTTCCAGAACAGGTAACAAGAAGGTCCTTCCATCCTCAAATCAACTGTAAACTTTAACCTCTGCAGCTAGTTAAACCTGGGGAATGAATTCTAAGCAAGGCCAATTCATTCTGCATAAAGTATCAGATATGTAAATTAGAAAAGGTTTCTCTCCCCTTTTCCAAAATGCTAAAATGTTAAATACTCAGTGGTAAGAATATGCCTGCAGTGCAGGAGACAAAGGAGTCACAGATCCAATCTTTGGGTAGGGAAGATCCCCTGGAGGAGGAAATAGCAACCCGCTTCAGTTTTCTTGCCTGGATAATCCCATGGACAGAGGAATCTGGTGGGCTACAGTCCATTGGGTCACAGAGACTCAGGCATGCCTGAGCATACAGGCACACAGTAGGATTTTGAAAAGTGTGACAATTCTTCTGAATCAAGCATCCTTTAAATTTGGTTACTGGTTAAATAATACGGGGCAATTATTTAAAAAACAGATGTCCAGACTCACCTGAATCAATGAAGGAAGTTTCTGGAAATTTGCATTTTTCTGAAACTCCATAGGTATTTCCCATGCAGAACCAGGAGAGAAGACCTCTGCTGACCCACATTCCTAGTTTTGTAGATGGGAAAACCAGCCCAGGGTAGTTCACTGTGGGACCTATGACAGATGCCAGTGAGTGACAAAGCTGGGGTTAGAAGCCACGCCCCTGTCAGTGGATACATTGTGTTTTCTGGTACTTATCTGTATCTATGATTAGGTCTATGGATTTGTCAAAAAAAATAGACACTCATTAAAGTTATAAAATGAATGCTACTGTTTTACAAATACAATTATACTTAGACATATAAAATTTGATAAAGTAGCTAATACTTGTTTATTAAACAATGAAATAGCACTTAAACTATGCTTTTAGGTTTTATAATAAGTATAGCTTACCTACTAATGGAAAATAAATGTGACTCTTTCAGAGCTTTATCCAACTATAAAATGTTTCATGTAACTGCTTGTTTCTCCAAAGATCTCCTGTGTAAACTTTGTCCTTTGTCAATTTTTCTGAACATCTGGGAGAAAGCCTCGCTGCTGTGCTAATGGTCTTTAAGACTTTCTTTTCTAGTTATCCAGATTCTGTCTCTAAACCTGAGCACATGCACTGAGAGTGGAGGCACCGAGAACTGGCAGAAAGAAGGGAAGAGGAGGGCTTTAAAAGAGCACCCGGTACATGAAACGTCAGTGTTTAAGTCTAAAATCTTTCAGTTTCTCTATTCTTGATTATGAAATGAGCTTATTCCAAGCACATGATCACTGTTTTGCTTATTCTTCCTAATCTTTTATACTTTAAAATGTCTGTGACTCTAGACTAAATTATATTGCTTACAGTTTCCTAAACAAATATGTGTAATTTTTGCTCCAAGAAAAGCTCTAAAGTTACATTTAATCTGCATGAGCAATTTGACCCATTCACTTCAGATTCCTCAGGTGAAACCTCTTCCTATTGATATATATCTCATTAACGTTATGGAATTTAGTTGCATTTCAATTTTGAACCAATATTTCCATTACCTTTATCTTTCTCAAAAGATGACTCTTCCGAATTGGAATTTTCATGGTTGACATCACTTGACAAACTACCATGCTCTTTCTGAGTGATATGAATGGAATAAACAGCAATTTTTTTTAAACAGCAAAATGCTTCTTCAATGTTTTGTTGAGGAAAAACCAGTTTATTATATGAATTTTCCAAAATTTAATTTGAGGGTATTGTGTTTTAATTTACTCAAGTTCAAATTAAAAAAGAAATACATTTATCAAGATTGATGTGCTTGTGTGTGCATGTGTACATATAAACAGTATCAAGAAAAGAAACAACTTACAACTTACTAAAGGAACTGATCCTCTACAGATGTACGTTTAATAATCATTAATAATTATTCTCACATACTTCAGATAAATACATATGTACACATGCATTGTGTATAAATGTAGGCAGGTATATTTTGCTCGTTATTGAAACTGAAAATATTTTGAACACCTAGCAGACACAGCTGTATCCAATTATCTAATTGATCAAGCCTCTTAAACTCATTAAGTTAAAAACTGATTTCCCCTTTGCCCCATCACAACAGAGTTTACTTCTTCTGTTGTCAGTTTCCATAAAGACTATCATTATTGTTCACCAGCTTCCCCAACACATGGAGAATCATCAAGTACCTAAGATTTTAATGCTTAAGTTTCTCTCAAGGCTAGATTTTTAACCAATTGTATTCCACTGAGTATAAGTTTTGTGGTATATTAATAGGTGTTACACCCAAAAAGGAGGAAGTGGAGGAGAAGGAAGAAAAGAAAAAGAAAACACTCTGGGGCTGCTACATTTGGAGAATATTACATCATGCAATAAAATCCAAGATTCACTGAATCATAGAAAATGCAAGAGAGTTCCAGAAAAACACCTACTTCTGCTTTATTGACTAAATCAAAGCCTTTGATTGTGTGGATCACAACAAATTGTGGAAAATCCTTCAAGAGATGGGAATACAAGACCACCTTACCTGTCTCCTGAGAAATTTGTATGCAGGTTAAGATGCAAAAGCTAGAATCGGACATGGAACAACTGACTGGTTCCAAATTGGGAAAGGATTACATCAAGGTTGTATATTATTACCCTGCTTATTGAACTTATATGCAGAGTACATCATGCAAAATGCCAGATTAGATGAAGCAGCACAAGCTGGAGTCAAGATTGCTGGGAGAAATATCAATAACCTCAGATATGCAGATGACACCATCCTTAAGGCAGAAAGGAAGAGGAACTAGACAGCTTTTTGATGAATCTGAAAGAGGAGACTGAAAAATCTGGCTTAAAACAACATTAAAAAAAATGAAGATCATGGCATCTAGTTCCATCACTTCATAGCAAATAGATGGGGAAACAATGGGCGCAGTGAGAGAATTTTTTTTGGAGAGGGTCTCCAAAATCACTGCAAATGGTGACTGCAGCCATGAAAATAAAAGACACTTGCTCCTTGGAAGAAAAGCTATGATCAACCTAGACAACATATTAGAAAGCACAGATATATTACTTTGCTGACATGGGTCTGTATAGTCAGCTGTGGTCTTCCCAGTAGTCATGTATGGATGTGAGAGACCGTAAAGAAGGGTGAGTGATGCTTTGAAACTGTAGTGCTGGAGAAGATTCTTGAGAGTCCCTTGGACTGCAAGGAGATCCAACCAGTCCATCCTAAATGAAGTCAGTCCTGAATATTCATTGAAAAGACTGATTCTGAAGCTGAAACTCCAATATTTTGGCCACCTGATGTGAAGAAGTTACTCACTGGAAAAGATACTGATGCTGGAAAAGATTGAAGGTGGGAAAAGGGGATGACAGAAGATGAGATGGTTGGATGGTATCACCAACTCAATGGACATGAGTTTGAGTAAGCTCCAGGAGTTGGTGATGGACAGGGAGGCCTGGCGTGCTACAGTCCATGAGGTTGCAAAGAGTCAGACACAACTGAATGACTGAACTGAACTGACATAAGCAAATTTAGCATATTTCATAATTTCAGGTTTTGATGGCACTTTAAAGTACTGAATGGTCACCATTTACATATTAGCTTCATCAAAGAACCATTTCACTGAAACATTTGGGGAAACCCTGTTTAGCTAGATTATTAAATCGATTCTCTGAAAGATATCTAAGGGGAAATTCATACAAGAAAATTATGAAGATACCATTCTGGGGGATATTTAAAGCACACTTGTATGTGTTGTGTGTGTCCTTGGAAAAACATCACAATATATACCAGTCTTTCCTTAATCATATCTCACAGAAAATTAGGCAGAGTTAATTTCTGCCAATACATTTAATACGTTGCCTGTTTAAATGAGAATTTAATATCATGTCTTCTTTTACTCTGGTAAAAACAACAAAACAGAGGATCCAACAATTTGATAAACACTATGTCCTAAGTACTATTCTTACATCTTATTTTTTTCCAATATACATCCTAAATTGTGTTTACTAATATTATCCGTAAGCTACATTTTTAAATCAAAATAAATAATGTACAAAGAAGTCAAGTGACATGTCCAAGTTGACCTTTAGTGAATGACAGTTTGATTCTCAGGCTTTCTACCACTAACTAGTTTATCCTCCTGCTCTCAGAGTGTTCCTTGACACTAATAATTGTGATGGACTCATTTGGATGCTAATGCTGATATTGTTACATGTTATAGAAATGAATTAATTCACTAACGAATCATGGCTTGAACTAATGTTAGCCACTTTGCAACCATAGAGATGAATGTCAAGCTCCTTGGTGGGGAAAGATGAATAAAACAAAAATTAAAATTCACTCAGTGCTTAGTGCTTTGGGCTAAGTCAGAGCATGGTGTGATGGTGAGATGGAGAAGGCTCATCCACCTACCTTATAAGGCTTGGGAGTGAGTTAGAGAAGTAAGGTATCACTGAGAAAGGACTGTGTGGATCACAAATAAACTGCGGAAAATTCTTAGAGATGAGAATACAGACCACCTTACCTGCTTCCTGAAAAACCTGTATGTGTGTCAAGAAGCAATAGTTAGAACTGAACATGGAAAAACAGACTGAATCAAAACTGGGATATATATCATCTGGGTAATATACATCAAGGCTGTATATTACCATTCTGATTATTTAAATTATATGCAGAGTACATTGTACAAAATGTGAGTCTGGATGAATCACAAGCTGGAATTAAGATTGCTGAGAGAAATATCAATAACCTCAGATATGCAGATGATGCCACTCTAGTTGCAGACAGTGAAGAGGAACTAAAAAGCCTCTTTACGAGCTTGAAAGAGGAGAATGAAAAAGGTGGCTTAAAACTCAACATTCCAAAAACTAGGATCATGGCATCCAGTCCATCACTTCATGGCAGGCAGAAAGATGGGGATAAAGTTGAAATGGTGACAGACTTTTGGGCTCCAAAAGTTTTTGGCAGACAGATTTTTGGGCTCCAAAATCACTGTGGATGGTGACTGCAGCCATGATATTATAAAAAACCTTTGCTCCTTGAAAGAAAAGCTATGGTGAACCAAGACAGTGTATTAAAAAAGCAGAAACATAACTTTGCCACCAAAGGTCTGTATAGTCAAAGCTATGGTTTTTCCAGCAGTCATGTATGGATGTGAGAGTTAGACCATAAAGGAGGCTGAGGGCCAAAGAATTTATGCTTTCAAACTGTAGTGCTGGAGAAGATTCTTGAGAGTCACTTGGACTGCAAGGAGATCAAACCAGTCAATCCTAAAGGAAAACAACCCTGAATATTCACTGGAAGGACTGATCCTGAAGCTGAAGCTTCAGCTTTTGACCACATGATGTGAAGAGCTGATTCACTAGAAAGGACCTTGATGCTGGGACAGACTGTAGGCAGGAGGAGAAGGGGTGACAGAGGATGAGATGGTTGGATGGCATCACTGACTCAAGGGACATGAGTTGCGCAAGCTCTGCGAGATGGTGATGGACAGGGAAGCCTGGTGTGCTGCAGTCCATGGGGTCATGAACCGCAGCACACCAGGCCTCCCTGTCCATCACCGACTCCCAGAGTCCACTGAAACCCATGTCCATCGAGTCGGTGATGGCATCCAACCATCTCATTCTCTGCCATCCCTTTCTCCTGGCTTCAATCTTTCCCAGCATCAGGGTCTTTTCAAACGAGTCAGCTCTTCGCATCAGGGGGCCAAAGTGTTGGAGTTTCAGTTTCAATGTCAATCCTTCCAATGAACACCCATAGCTGACCTCCTTTAGGATGGACTGGTTGGATCTCTTTGCAGTCCAAGGAACTCTCAAGAGTCTTCTCCAACACCGCAGTTTAAAAGCATCAATTCTTCGGTGTTCAGCTTTCTTTACAGTCCAACTCTCACATCCATACATGACTACTGGAAAAACCATAGCCTTGACTAGACGGACCTTTGTTTGCAAATGTCTTTTCCTTTTTAATATGCTGTCTAGGTTGGTCATAACTTTCTTTCCAAGGAGTAAACATCTTTTAATTTCATGGCTGCAATCACCATCTGCAGTGATTTTGGTGCCCAGGAAAATAAAGTCTGACACTGTTTCCACTGTTTCCTATCTACTTGCGATGAAGTGATGGGATGGTATATCATGATCTTAGTTTTCTGAATGTTGAGCTTAAGCCAACTTTTTCACTCTCCTCTTTCACTTTCATCAAGAGGCTCTTTAGTTCGTCTTCACTTTCTGCCATAAGGGTGGTTTCATCTGCATATCTGAGTTGATTGCTATTTCTCCTGGCAATCTTGATTCCAGCTTGTGCTTCTTCCAGCCCAGCGTTTCTCATGATGTACTCTGCATAGAAGTTAAATAAGCAGGCTGACAATATACAGCCTTGACGTACTCCTTTTCCTATTTGCAACCAGTATGTTGTTCCATGTCCAGTTCTAACTGTTGCTTCCTGACCTGCATATAGTTTTCTCAAGAGGCAGGTCGGGTGGTGTGGTATTCTCATCTCTTTCAGAATTTTCCACAGTTTATCCTGATCCACACAGTCAAAGGCTTTGGCATAGTCAATAAAGCAGAAATGGATGTTTTTCTGGAATTCTATTGCTTTTTCAGTGACCCAGGTGGTGTTAGCAATTTGATCTCTGGTTCCTCTGTCTTTTCTAAACCAACTTGAACATCTGGAAGTTCATGGTTTACGTATTGCTGAAGCCTGGCTTGGAGCTCCCCATCAAAGCTCGTAAGATGACTAACCTCTCTCTCTTTTCCCTAAAATACAGTTACTATGGAATCAAGAAATTAAAAGCCTTTTTGATGTAATATTTTCTCATTTGCGTAATGATATCCTGATCAAACCTGGGTCTCCTGCATTACAGGCAGATGCTTTAATCTCTGAGCCACCAGGGAAGCCTGACAGAAATAAAGATCAAGTCTAATTAGAAGTAAGCCAGCCTATGGTGGACTCTGGTCAAGTTATGGGTCTGAATTCTCCACATCTTAAAGACACCATCAATTTTGAGAACTTCTACTATTGACTAGTTTCAATGGATCTATTTGAGTGCTGCTGTCTCTAGGCAGAAGGTCTCTAGGAATAATGTCGTAAGGTCTCTAGGCCATTGTTTTTCCAGTGTTCCTTGCAGTTCACCAATTAATATGCCATCACAGAGTCCCTTCTGCACTCTGGGCTGGACTTGATTTGATGCATTAGATTGTGTCATGTCATTTCCATTTTTTTTTTAAGAAGAACCCTTCTACAAGCAGCCTATGGAGCTCAGTGGTCTTCCCTATGAATTTCAGGTGTTTATTTGAGGAATTTTTCCAGTTACACATTGGGTATACCATCTCTCAGATGATCAGTGGCAGTAATCAGAGAGAGACCAAATAAAAGTATTGATTACTTATTTTACTGGTAGAGATTCTCAGTTATTCTTCAGTACTCATTGTTTCCTTCAATTAACTGAACTTTTCAGGTTTTACCTAAATACAAAGATTCTGAGAAACTGGACCATTTCCTTACTTCTTTTACACCTTGATTTTGTCATCTGATTTAGCTCTTGCCAAAGGGTAAAAATGAAAATGCTATGTGATAACCCTTCTTATGACAAAAAAAAACAGATGCCTTACCCTTTGTCTCCATCCTGTGCCCCACTGTATTCTTGCTGGATAGAAATCAGATGAACTGGTTGGGTTCTGGCCGTCTTGGACTGTGGAGAGGATAGAAGCTATACATGACAAAGAAACAGGAAAGAATAAGGCTGGGTCTCTGATTTCATTAGCATCATAACAGTGTTGGACTTTGTCAACAAAAAGAAAAGTAAGCTTTTATTTTTGCTTCAGTTCAGTCATCCTGTTATGTCCAACTCTTTGTGACACCATAGACTATAGCATGACAGGCTTCTCTGTCCATCACCCACTCTTGGAGCTTGCTCAAACTCATGTTCATTGAGTTGGTGATGCCATCCAACCGTCTCATCCTGTCATCCCCTTCTCCTGCCGCCTTCAATCTTCCCCTGCATCAGGGTCTTTTCTAATGTGTCAGATTTTTGTTCACATCAGGTGGCCAAAGTATTGGTTTAAGCAACATTATTTGAAGATTTCTTACAATTTACATTTAAACTAAACTTGATACACATAACAATTCAAAATATTTTCACAAAAAATATTGAAGATGACATATATGAATGGAAGAAAACAGTTATGGAAGAAAGAGGAAAAGTTCCATTTCCTATGCTTCATTATCACATTTTAGAAGAGAAAATTACTTTTAATCATCCACTTTGTGTTATGCCTGTGAACTATTTTACTTCTCTTTCAATAGCAAACACAAGTTTCTTTCCCAAAATAAATAATACATTGTACTACTGAAATCAACCTGTCTTTTTATGGGAACATAATAAGTTTAACAAATCTCCATTATTGTGTTTTCATAGCTTTTCCCTACATTTTTCTTATATTCGAGAATTATACAATCTTCAAGGTGAAAGAAAATCTGTCTACAGAACAAAATATTGG
>SJYC01129636.1:0-10755 GCA_006408675.1 Madoqua kirkii | reverse complement strand
GAAAGAAAATCTGTCTACAGAACAAAATATTGGTTTAGATGATCTCTAAATGATTAAGCAATAAAACTGGTTAAAAATTTAGAGCACTTGACTCCATTTTATTATTGCATTTCTTTCATGATTGCATAAAATAATAGAGCTGGAAGAAAATGTACAAACATCTGGGCAATTTTGAAATAACTTTTGTTACCTGTAAACAGTTGTAGTGATCTCTAGCTAACTTGCATAGTCCAACTTATTTTTCTGGATGCATAGATTTCTTAAGAGGTATTAGTTTTTCCATATCTATAGTGGTATGTGTCCTAGGCTTCATAGATTTGATGTTATTAATAATGACAAATTGAAAGTCACTCAAGTCTATGATGCTAAGACTTCTGAGTTACAGGTTTGTTGAAATCTAATACAGCAAGGCCCTTGGATAATTATATTTCTCACTAATTCATCTGCTGGCTTCCACTCTTGCTCCTGTAGTCTCTACTCAACAGAGTGGTCATAGAAGTACAATTAAAGCTGAAATCCACCGTGTCATTTCTCTTCTAAAAGTTTTCAAATGGCCCCTAAATTCAAAGGTAAACCCAAAGTCCATTCGAGGCTCATAAGATTCTACATGATCAGTCCCCATCCATTACCCACAGTCTTTAACTTTTTCTGGTCCTCCCTCACTCAGCTCCAAGTTTACTAGTTTTCTCATCATTCTCTGAACCAAAGAGATGGAGCCCCCAAAACTTTTCCGTCAGTCTGGACAGCTCTCCCTCAGACATTCAGGTGAAGCCCTCTTTCACTTTCGTCAGGGTCTGTTCTAACACCAGCTTCTCAACATCTAAAATATAATCCCTCATGTTCTTGGTTTTCCATTACCTTCTACTGTTTGCCCCATAATTTTATAACCGCTGCTGTTGTTGTTCAGTTGCCAAGTCTGGCCTGAATCTTTGCTTCCCCGTGGACTGCAGCACACAGGTCTCCCTGTTCCTCACTGTGTCCTGAAGTCTGCCCAAGTGCATACCCACTGAGCTGGTGATGCCATGCAGCCATCTCATTCTCTGCTGCTCTCTTCCCCTTTGCCTTCAATCTTTCCCAGCATCAGGGTCTTTTCCAGTGAGTCAGTTCTTCATATCAGGTGGCCAAAGTATTGGAGTTTCAGCTTCAGTCCTTCCAATGAATATTTAGAACTGATTTCCTTTAGGACAGACTGGTTTGATCTCCTTGCTGCCCAAGAGACTCTCAAGGGTCTTCTCCAACACCACAAATCAAAAACATCGTAATCATATGCTATAATCATAAAGTACACAAATTAACCCTTACTATTAGTATTGTCTATCTCCTTCCTACTAAAAATTTAATTGCCATGGGAATAGAAATTTGTATTTATTTGGTTTCCTGTATGTCCATTCTTAGAACAGTACATTCTGTCTCTCTCCCTCTCTTTCACTGTATATATAAATTTATCCCAAGTCTTAAGCTTCTGTGTAGAACTTGGTTTTAGTGAAGAAACTTTTAGAAAAGAAGTCTCAGAACATCTTGTATCTAAATTCTTAGAACAGAGCCTGTTAATTTTAGCAGACATCATCTTGTGAACTAAAGTATCTAAAAACTGAGAGTGGGAGCATCCTGTAATTAAATGAGGAGAGATGCAGAAGAACTAGTTGACTTATTTCCATAATTTCTCTCTCTTTTCTTGACAATGTATTTATTCTGTGTTCTAAGCATCTCTTGAAATGATTTTTCCCCCTCAGTTACTTCCTGTCAATTCCCAGATCAATACTCTTGGTCACACTAATATATTGTGTCACCATATGACCCCATAGCATCATTCTGTTCCTTGAGCCAGCCATAACCATTCTATCTTATGAGAACACCGTTTCATCAAGCCTTCTAAGAGTCTACCCTGGGTCTGTTTGGCTCAATATGACATTACTATTGACAAGCACAGTTTTTTACACAGAATGCATGACAAATAAACATTAATCAAATGACTGAACCTCAGATCTGCAGATGATACCACCCTTATGGCAGAAAGTGGAGAAGGACCAAAGAGCCTCTTGATGAAAGTGAAAGACAAGAATGAAAAAGTTGGTTTAAAACTTAATATTCAGAAAACTAAGATCATGGCATTTGGTCCTATACTTCAGTGGAAATAGCGAGAGACTTTATTTTGGAGGGCTCCAAAATCACTGCCAATGGTAACTGTAGCCATGAAATAAAAAGACACTTGCTCCTTGGAAGAAAAGCTATGACCAACATAGACAGCATATTAAAAAGTAGAGACATTACTTTGCCAACAAAAGTCCATCTAGTCAAAGCTATGTTTTTTCCAGTAGTAGTGTATGGATGTGAGTTGGCCTATAAAGAAAGTTGAGTGTTGGAGAATTATTGCTTTTGAACTGTGGTGCTGGAGAAGACTCTTGAGAGTCCCTTGGACTGTAAGAGATGAAAACAATACATCCTGAAGGATGGATTGGAAGGACTGATGCGGAAGCTACTATACTTTGGCCACCTGATGTGAAAGACTGCTTCATTGGAAAAGACCCTGATGCTGGGAAAGATTGAAGGCGGGAGGAGAAGGGGATGACAGAGGATGAGATGGTTGGATGGCATCACCAACTCAATGGACATGAGTTTGAGTAAGCTCCAGGATTTGGTGATGGACAGGGAGATCTGGCATGCTGCATTCCATGGGGTCGCAGAGTGGACATGATTGAGTCACTGAACTGAACTGAAATGAATGAAACTCTTACAAATAAACTTTTATGATTGTCTACCATCTGCTGCTTTTGACATAAATTTCTTGTTTCTTTCACCCAACATTATGCAGAAGCATCTTTTTTTCTAAAATGTAAATAGCATCCAATTTTATTTCTTACTTACTACCATTTATTTCCCACAGGAGGAATCCAGATCCTGTAAATGCTTCCATATGATCCCAGACTCCTTTATGGATTTTTCTCTAGTGATTCTATTCTACATCTCATATACTGTGGTCCAAGATGAAGCAGCATTTCTTTGAAAATTTCTATCCTTCATTTTCAAACCTTTACACATTCTTTTGCTTCTGCCTGGAAGGTGGTCTAGTTATCTCTTAACCACAATCAAACGGTTTTGCAGGACCTTTGTGGTCAACTGATGGCAAACCTAGACAGCATATTAAAGAACAGAGACATCACTTCATCAGCAAAGGTTTGTATAGTCAAAGTTATGTGTTTTATTATTTTTTTTTCTAGTAGTCATGTACAGTTATGAGAGCTGGGCCATAAAGAAGACTGAGATCCAAACAATCGATGCTTTCCAATTGTAGTGCTGAAGAAGACTCTTGAGAGTCCCTTAGACTGCCAGGAGTTCAAACCAATCAACCCTAAAATAAATCAACCCTGAATACTCAATGGAAGGACTGATGCTAAAGCTCCAATACTGAAGTCAGATGCAAACAGTCGACTCACTGAAAAAGACCCTGGTGCTGGGAAAGATTAAAAGCAACATATGAAGGAGGTGACAGAGGATGAGATGGTTAGATAGCATCATGGACTCAATCGCCAAGAATTTGAGCAAACTCTGGGAGATAATGAAGGACAAGGAAGCCTTATGTGCTGCAGTCCACAAGATTGCAGAGTCAGACCCAACTTAGTGACTGAACAACAAAAACAGACTTACTTACCTTGATTTTTGCTTGTTTCACCCATTTAGAAGCCGATGAGGGCAGAGATTAACTCATATCCATCCTTACTGTTGTATCCTTACTGGCTAAAACAGTATCTGGCACATAACATATTCTCTACAAATGTTCACTGAATGAAGAGTGTAATCTGGTCTATATATCTCCTGCCTCAACTAAGTAAGGAGCTCCTTTTGGAGGGAAGTGAGGATAGAATGGCCTATTTACTTCTCAATCCTTTCATCTAGCATATCATCACACAGGACACACAATGAATAAAGCATGGCATTTCTTTCATTCCATCATGAAATCCATATTAAAGACCCCTCCACCTTATTCACCTTATAGACTGTGATTTCCATCATTACATGTAGTTGTAATCATCTTTTTGTTGTGATGTTTTATTGGATTTTCAAAGCACTAGGTGGAAGGGAGAAATTCTCATTTTCCTTTCAAAGTCAGGGAGATTAAGACACATGAGAAATAAGATCATATTTAAGTCAGTGACATGGTTAGTATTAGAATCCAAAATGTACTTAGCCTAGGATCCCCTGAGTTATCCTCATTCCAAAAAATTACCCTTGGATAAATTTATTAGAGACAAAATAAATCCTTTGGTTTTCATCAGGGAATCTATTTATTGACATCTGTCCTTTTCAAAGACAGAGACATCTGTAGGTTTTTTCTTTTTAATTAATTTCTTTTTTATTGAAGGATAATTGCTGTACAGAATTTTGCTGTTTTCTGAAATTTATTTTCTTAAAGCAGAAAAGGAAAAAAAAGTTCTCACTATAAATCTTTGACAATCAAGTTCATTTAAGAAGGCATGACAACTGGATGCCATTTTTTCAGTTCAAATCACCTTAAGTTGTATTTAAAGAAAACAGATGTGCACTTGTGAATTGATTCAATTCAAATATTTGGGGGCATATTTCAAAAGTTTCTTAGCAAGGAGAAGCATAAAAACAGGGAATGGATGTTTATGAAAAGGGCCTAAAAACTTAGCACTCATTTCAGAACATCTTTTTTATGTGGGGGGTCTACTCAGAAGTCTTTTTAAAGTAAATATTTATGAAAGAACTCTCAAATTCCTAGATAAAAAAAGCCTATTTATCCACAAGGCAGGACTCTTCATTTTTGTGTGCACTGTTGCAGCATGGCAAGTATAAGAAATGGGGAGAAGTCTGAAGTCAAGGGGGAATAGTCAGATGATTACAATCATTTAGGTAAGTTTAGCTTCATTCAGGCAAAATGTATTCATCATCCGTGTTGTTCATACGTATACCATGGTAAGGAAGACAGACCCAGGCTGGGCCAGCAGAGGGCTGGCGAAACTGACCTGCAGTCCTAATGAGGTCTGATGGATATGATTCAAGGAAAGAAAACGTGTCACGGGGATACATGGTGGCAGGGCCTAACATATGTTCCTAGACATTTATTTCTTAGCATATTTGAACCTTATTGAAATGAAACGTTTAGGAAAGCGTTTCCATTTTGTATGCCTTTATCTAAAGTGTAAATGGACACTTTAAAGTGACAAACCATTAAAATGGTAAATTAGACAAACCCACATATGCACATATACACAAAGCAAATAAAAACAAATCTCTTATAACCTGGTTCTTAATTCAATATTTTAATCCTGGCCCATTCAAAGTTTATCTAGTCAATGTTTCCAAAGTTGGGGTTAAAACCATTCATGAACTAATTAGCTTTAATGTAGGGGAAAAAAATGAAATGAGATGGGCAATACCAGGAAAAATATGTTTAAAAAGCATACTGTGACTTATGACATTTTGCTTCAAAATATTTTTATGTGAATTAGAAATAAACCAGCAAATGAAAGACACTTTATATCCTTCTCACTGTAGTTACTTTGGTCATTTCTAATTGATTCACCATGGACAATAAAAATTGAAAGGCTCAGTTTTGCTAGTGCTTCTCACTGATAATTTATTCTGCTCCCCACCAAAACCATATTATTTTAGCTTACACACAGTTATAAAATGCCTTTTATGTTTGCATAATATTTTTATTATAACCAATTTCCTCCCCCCTTTCAGTAAAGTCTAAATTTGGATGAACATTCTAAAACTTCTCCCATTACACATAAAAGCTTTTAAAACACAGTTTCCATTTAAAAGAATTTTCTTTTTCCCTTTGTAAGGGAGTAAGTTTGCATAGCCAACAGTGCAGAAATTCAGGGGAAAATAAAGAAATTTAAATTTGCCTTGAAGAAATACCTTTAAATTTTTTCTTTTTCATTCTTGAATTTTTTTGCTTCCTAAAAATTTGATGAAGCTTATTCTCTTGATAATGGGGATTAGATTTACAATTGTCCCTTTGGGACGTAGCAAAGACCCTTCCCTTCATCCAGAACGCTCATTAATCACCCCTTGCCCTGCGCATATCAGACTAGCTCTCCCCAGTCTTTCTGCTTTCTCAAGATCTTTGGTAGTCTCCTTATCTCTAGATTCTTACTCTATGGCTATCACCTAGTTGAACGCTTGCATGTACTAAGTGCTCAATAAATAATTGGTGAAAGTAAAGAAATAAATACCTGATGTGTTTAGAATTTGAAATAACTATCTTTATTATTAGAAGCATTGGTTTTTCAGTTGATCTTTTATTTTTTTATTGGAGTATTATTGCTTTACAATGCTGTGTTAGTTGCTGCTGTACAATGAAATGAATCAGTTATATGCATTTATATATCCCATCCCTCTTGGACTCAACTCCCACCCTTCCATTCCAACCCTATACGTCATCGCACAGCCCGTGCTGAGCCTCCTGTGCTTTATAGCAGGCTTAACAGATATCATTCATAAGACGAGAGCCCCCTAGTTTCTCCTTCCTAAATATTATCTAGATTCACCCACAGGCAGAAATGAGAATCAAGAAGCATGTTTTTATTTTTTTTATTTTTATTTTTTTTTAAATGGTGCTCATCTAATTCTGAGTTCCAGCTTTGTTCAATGAGAAAATAAAGTCCCACTTGATGAATACAAAAATATGTGTTTGAAATAATTCAATGTTTATATAATGAAATTATTCATATTCAAACTGTGTGTGTAGATTTTGAATTTGGTCAACTTGTGCAATAATAACATGGCTCTTTAGAAGACATAAACAAATCATACCCACTGCAAGAAGCATGTTTTTAATATACCTTTCCTTCTTTATCTTAGTGTCTTGTTTTACTACCTCCCAGAGCTATTGTTCTCCGTGTTATTCTACTTCAATTCCTTTCTTTTCCTTAGCAAAACTGTCTTATAATTCCTGAATTTCTCAGTGTCTCAGTAGAACATTGATTATTTCATGTAGGCCCTGCTATGTAAATGCCATGTTTTGAGGAAAAAAAAAAAAAAAACAGGTCAAAGACTTTGAACAGAAATCTGGGCCTTTGGTATATAACCTCTGTAAACTTTTTCTACATCTATAAAATGGTGATAATTACAGAAATTCTGCAAGATTGCTGTGACTAGTAAAGGAGTAATACATGTAAAGTATCTAGAACAGTTCGTTTCTCTATAGTAGGTAATTGCTAAATGAAATTACTATTTTTATTATTAAGACTATCGTCACCTAGAAAAGAATATTAAATTGATATCACCCTGTAAATTTGTTTTAAGAAGGTACTAAAATATCTTTTCAAAATTAAGTAAGCAAATAGATGACCAAGACAGTCCTAGTTAACTGAACAGGGCTTTTGTGATTCCTAATGAATACAAGCGTGTTGACACATACTCTGTTCCAGCTTGTCTTAATCATAATGCATCCTTTATTTCCAACAGAACTTTTAAAACATTATTCCATTACTTAATATCTATCATCTGATTTACTTCTATTACCACGACAGAGATAGTTGAAAGAATATTTTTTGTATTTCATTTGAAATTAAAAGGATTGAGGAATAAAAGGATGCTCTGCAGCACCAAGTCTGCTCAAACCATAACATATCAATTTGAAAGAAGCAACAAGATCAAACACACCATTCTTCACTCCTGACGTTACAACTGCAGATGAATATGCTGCTGCCACGGGTACAGGTTTCCAGCTCTCCCATAGTTTTACCTAAGATCTAGAAAATATTTGTTCTTGAGAGGGAAATCATTGATAGAAAATTCATTTTAATCTTGCAAATATTTAGAAAATCAAAAATCTGCCATATTACTCATTGCTCCTAAAATTACCAATAATACCTAAAGAGCATTTGAGATTTACACATTTTGAAACGATTTTCTATTTTAATTACTGAAGTTAGAAGAAGATATATGTAGGAATGGAATAATCATCAATCATAGATAAATGAAATAAAAAAATTTATACTGAATTAAAAAAAAATAAAACTACAACTAAACCACACCATTTACTGACATAGTTTAAACACAGTTGTACAGACATGTTGAAAGGAAAAGAGCAAACAATGTTATATGTCTGTAAGCCCCATGTATCAGAGAAAGTAGGCTTTAAAGAAAAGCAATTGTCAAAGCAAAAGTAAGAAATTACATATTGATTAAAGAGTCAATTGACTTATATGCATGCATCTAATAATAAAGTTTCTCAAAACAGATTGTATGAATTTGCAGGGAGAGAGAGAGAAAATTAGGCAAGATGGCACATTCAGGCGCTCTCACCCCTTGTTTTGTAAGTAATGACTATGTAACAGCTGAGATCATTCACAGCCCTGCGCATGCACGTGCCGAGGTTCTCTCCTGGTCGTGGGCTGGGCAGCACGCTCCTGTAAGCTTCATCACGAAAGCTCTGGCTGACGCTGCATTGGGGCGACACTGGAGTGACTCTTGATTACGTTATATGAGGTTATGTTACAGCTCTATTGTGGTTATGTTGAGTGCTTCCCTGGTGGGCAGCTTGTCTGCCTGCCAATGGTTCGATCCCTGGGCCAGGAAGATCCCCTGGAAAAGGAAACAGCAACTCTCTCCAGTATTCTTGCGTGGAGAATCCCACGGACAGAGGAGCTTGGCGGGCTATTGTCCATGGGTTGCAGGAGTTGGAAACACCTTAGCAGATATCATGGCTGCAGCGTCAGCCAGGAGGGAATAAACACGTCTGCAGTTCCTACAGCTCCTCCCCTCTTCTTCCAACCTCTTTAACTCGGGCTTTGCCTCCCCTGAGGTCAGCAAACAGTGCAGACAGCGTGAACAGCAAGAACAACTGGAGTCTCAAACAGGATCTGCATTACAGAACTGAAAAAGTAAAACAGTAAGAATAAAGAAGATATGAATAATCTAATTAATAAACTTTACCTAAGACCTAAGGAGATCCAACCAGCCCATCCTAAAAGAGACCAGTCCTGGGTGTTCATTGGAAGGATTGATGTTGAAACTGAAACTCCAATACTTTGGCCACCTGATGCGAAGAGCTGACTCATTTGAAAAGACCCTGATGCTGGGAATGATTGAAGGCGGGAGGAGGACAGACGATGAGATGGTTGGATGGCATCATCAACTCGATGGACATGGGTTTGGGTGGACTCCGAGAGCTGGTGTTGAACAAGGAGGCCTGGCATGCTGTGGTTCATGGGATCACAAAGAATCGGACATGACTGATACACTGAACTGAAGACGTAAGGCAATTACAATCCAGATTGACAGATCTTGCATTCTTTCAAGTGTTTCTAAACTATTCTAATATTAAGCAGATGATGAGCCATTAAGCAATTCTTGACTTTTCTAAAAAATTAAAAATAATTTAGAATGTATTCTCTGACAAAGGAATTGAACAATAATTCAATTAAGTAAGGTAAATAAAAACAGCCATGCATTTTGAAATAAGATAATATATGGATACATACTCACTGTGGAAAGAGAAATTAGAAAATATGAAACTAAGTATGAAAATGAAACATATCAATACTTGCATTATATAATTAAAAATACATTTACCAATAGATGTATAACTTAAATATAGCCTTAAATGTATAAATACAGTCATATTTAAAAACAACAAAACCTGTAGACCAATGATCTGAGGATTCACCTCAAGAAGTGAGAAAGTGCACAGCAACCTAAACCCCAAGAGATGAAGGTGAATGTATTCTTAAGGGAATTCCAGGTCTGCATAACACATTGCCAGAAACCAGGCAGCTTAAAACAGCAGACGTGCATTCTCTTACTGTTCACAAGGCCAGAAGTCTCAAATCCAATATGGACAAGAGTGCCTCTTTCTAAGGGGTTCAGAGTTAAAACCTGTTCCACGCTCTCCTCTGGTGTCCAGCAATTGCAAGAAACCCTTGACATTGCTTGCCTTGGAGCCTCATAATTCCAATCTCCACCTCTGTTGCCAGGTTGGAGTCCTCCCTTGTATCTCTCTGTGTCTTCTCGTAAGAATGTCTGTCATATCAGGTTAAAAGTCCACTCTATTCCGCTACATCTTGACTTACATCTTACTTATATCTGCAAGACTCTCTATCTAAATCAAATCACATTCACCAGTATCAGGGACTGGGACATGAACATGTCATTAAGAGGGACATACAATTTGACTCTAATCAGAAGGAAATTACTAAAAAACATAACTTAAAGAATGTTAAAACACACACACACACACAGACATAGAAAATTATCAAAGCCAAAAGTTTGTTTTTGAAAAAATAACAAGGGACTAATGGGGCTCACAGATAGCCAAGAAGGCTGATAAGGAAACATACACACTTTAAAGTTGGAAGAACCTATTTTTTTCTTTTCCTAAATAGATACTAAGCAAAATGAAGATGAGGAATAAAAATGAGATCACTGTGATGTACTGAAAGAACCGGGTTTAGAAAGTACAGGATAAAGGAGTCGTGTCTCAGACCCATGATTTATGAACTGTGCGAACATAGGATAATCAGTGAAATTTCAGGAATTTATTTATTTTTTCTCATTTGTGAAATGTGAGGAAATAAGCGTAACATCTCATGATATTGGTTTTAATAGTAAATATAAATTTAAACATCTTATAAATGTGAGTGGTAGCAAATAAACTTTTAACTGTGATTACTAAATCTACATTTCCAATTTGTCAATTATTTTCCTTTGAATATTAACATACTGTCTAAATTACTACATGTCATAATTCTAAAAGTTTCTTCTTAGAAAATTTTGGTT